>JAPYZA010002409.1:0-19482 GCA_030522685.1 Eupelmus azureus | reverse complement strand
CCACCTGCGTCAGCACATTGTATGCGATTACTGCCTTGTAACTAATTTATTGTAAAGGGTATATTGCCCGTTGAAAATTTAAATAAATAAATAAATAAAATAAATAAATATATGAATCTACATGTAGAGATAGTAATTTTATGAAACGAAAATGTAAATGATTTTTATATCTTATAACAGCTAAACCAGCTACCCAGTATAATTTTGTAATATACTATTTCTTTGAGTGTAAAAAATTTCTTTAATACCGCATCAACAATTTTTAATAAAATATATATGATTATTCTAAAAATATTACAGTACTAGACTGCAGCTTATCTATTGCAAAATCCAAAACGATAATTTGCAAATCACCGTTTAACTTTTAACAATGATTTAATCAGAAACTTCCAATCAAATAATAACATGCGCAGAAATAGCGCTTACGCAGTCTCTCGCTGCATAAAGCGCGCTATAGGTACACACGCGCAGGAAAGTCGCATTTATGCAACACTGTATACATACAGTCAGCCTTGCAGCCAGCTTTCTTGGGAGCGTAAAAGCTGCCTTAATAAAATTGAAAAGGAGTCAGAGCGCGCGCTGTAAAAATGCTTTTAACAACGCCCCTCAAGACCTGTTTTATCAGCTTACAGCGAAGAAAAGCGCACTGCACTGCCAGACAATGTATATATCCCGAGAAATTAGCATAAGGCGAACCTTATTTATTATTTATCGAGGAGAGAAAGAGCGAAAAAATCAAATCACGCGGCCTACGTGGAATATTCCTTTTCCCGGCCGCTTAAAGCTGATTTCACTCTCTTGTCGGACAAATGGAGAGCTGTTCCATATTTGAAGCCAGTGACGGATGAAATGATTTCCTAACAGTTTTGCCTGGATTCTAGGGGGATTATTTGTATGCGGGGAACGAAGTAGCGACTGAAGCTGTATTGATTTAATCTATTTTAAAAATTGTTTTTTTTTCTTTTTTGGTTTAATTATACGATTTTTATTGATGGGACGTTCGTAGAAATCAAGCAATAAAAATTATTTAAATAGTAAATTAGTAAATAGTAAGTTAATAAATAGTTAATAGTAATAAATAGTAAGTTAAATAGTAAGTTAATAAATTTTTATTCAAATAATTTAGTTTTTTTCGACTTAAGTTATTTTTACGCCTAAAATAAAAATACCGTGCATTTCGAGCGTGTTTAGGAAAGTGTGAAAAAGCATATATACTTTTGTCGCTTTAATAAAGAAAATTGGGTTATTTTTCTAAATCATATAATAAAAATTTTTTAATTATTTTGTTCATATTTAAAAATTCGCTTTAAACATCTTTCATGTTTAAAAAAAATCCAAATCAAGTCCTCGTTGACAAAAATACACGTGTGTAACACGGGTGGAATAGCTATTTCAAATATTGCTGAAAATGACTTATTTTCTCCCCAAGCTACTCAAAATATTATAAAATTTACGTGTGTATATTATTCACTTTCATTTACATATTTCTAATAATATCCAAATACTAAAATCTAATTCGAAAATGGAAGGGGGCGTCAATCCCAAACAATACAGTCCTGTCCAGGAAATCGCGAATAACCGCTCTACAGATAGATTAACACCACGCCGATTGCGCACAGCGCGATTTTCGAGCCAATAAATACACGCGAAAGCTCGAACATATCGCCGCCTTGAATCGGTAATGAACGAGCCAACTATATAGTCGTTTTATGCTCTCATGATCTCCGTGATTTTTGTCTTGTGGCTAACGGTTATTTGGTCCTTTTTGGCTTTCGGTGTATGTATGTACAGCAAAGATTTCCCGTTTCTTTGTTTCGTTGCTTCATGTTATAAGAAGCTGAGATCGGTATTAAACGGGGCGCGATCTTTTCAAGGTCGACGTATGTATATGCACTCTTACTGACAAATTGAATGGCATTAAAATTGAATAAGCGTGTTTTATGTTTACGAGGTGAGATGTATGGTAGTATCTTTGTGAATTATGTTCGAATGTGGGCGTTCCAGTGGTGGTTTCAGCTGTTGCTAAGTGATTATACCTCGGCGCTATAAAAGCGCAGCTGTGCGGCTGATTTTCTTTGTACTTATTACAGTGGTATTGTAGAATATAGGTGATACGATCGTACTCGAAGCTTGCTAACTGAACCATCCGATGGTTTTCGAAAATACGAGTGATTTATGGAGCGCTGTAGAAGCTGAAGCGAGACTAATAAATTTACTTTCAAAATGTTTTTTATAAATTAGCATTTTTTAATAAAGATCGGCTTTATTTGATTTACATATTTTTTAGTTGTGTTTTACTTCACTTTTTTTTTAAATACTGCAAGAGTGCATATTAATTTAAATTTATTAGTTGAACTTCAAAACGTAGAGATATTTTATTTTTAGATTTTAGCAGTGAATATTTGAAAAAAAAGATATTATAATACTAAAATTAATTGCAAGTTATTTGAGATATACATACAATTTCAATATTTAATTTCTTTGATAATGCTCAAACACCTTTGATAAATGATATGCAGTATACTAAAATAATAATAATAATATACCAAAATCAAATAATTGAAAGAAGAAATATTTCTATTTTTTCGAAATCTTTTCTTTGAATCTACGTTTATCTAATACAGACTTCAAATATACTTCTGTACGTACGTCATATTTGTCTTTCCATTTATTACACTGGTGGGAATTTCTTTAAGATTTGTTTGCTATTTTTTATTCTTTTATTTTTTGTTCTTGTAAAAATAAAAAAAGTCCTTCCAACGACTTTATGAGAAAATTAAAGTATGTAAATGTTTTGAAACTCTACTTTTAAGGACAATATAATTGATTTTATTATGCTAAATTTTCGAATTATAAAAAAAATTGGATTGGAAATTCTTAGGATAGGAGGAATATAATTCGCAAAATAATAAACAAATATTTTGTGAAATTAAATACGTACTTTAATCAATCACATTAAAATTACAATCACACATGTTTTTTGTATACTTCTTGTACAAGCTACAAATTTCTCTTTATACAAGCGCTTTTCTTCGGATATAAATTTTTTCAATACAATCGGAATTTATATATCTTTAATATACACATGCATTTACGTAATGATGTATTAAGCGCTTTTCGTTACAAAGAAACACCAAAATACTACTTCCTTTTTCCGACACTTTTTTTGTCATCTAAATTACTCACAGCTGAATGATACTCAAACGGTACTAATTAATGACGGGAATAATGATAATAATAAAACAATAATAATCATAAAAAAGATAATTCACGCACGCAGACGCCTTATATCATAATTCGCGTTAACGACCGAGCTTTTTCACTTCCCCGCCGCTGTTCCTGCAGATGAAAATGATCAGCCTCCCGTCGACCTTCATCTCTTTAACGAAGTCGCGATTTCATTTTTGTCCCTCTCTCGCTTGCTCCCTCCCTCCCGACGCGTACTCTACATTACAAATAAAAAAAAAGATAAAAAAGAAATATATAAGTACAGTGCAAAGAAAAAACTTTGACCTTCAGAGCGCGCTTTCTCGCGAGCATCAACGCATTTTCCTGATAATCAGCCAACGGCGTTGGGAAAAACGCAGCGTTGCACAATGACAACGGTCCGCGTTCGATTCCAAGCTGGACTTTCGTTGTCGCTTCGGGTATATCGCGAGGTGTAATCGCTATACCACAGCGCCAGATAGAAATCCGTACGTGCGCATGCACGCAGATAGGCGCGATAAGAACAAAAGAACTTTCCTTTCGAAATTTCCATTCGCTTTCTCCCGATCTAAGCGCGGCCGAGGCAAAAATTTCGTCGGCCTCTTTTCCTTTCTCCCGCCGCCGGAGGACGACAATTAATCTCCGCCGGCGTGAAATCTGTTCCAGGTGATCGTAGATCCAAATCGCGGCTGGCAGGATCGAACTTTAGCGCGCTCTAACCGGTCTTGCGAAATCAATTTCCAGCGTTCGAGTCCGCAGTATTGGCCCAATATCGAAGCGACGCTTCGTTTAGAAAAACTCGAATAAATCAGGGACGGTCGAGAGGGAAGGGCAGAGAGATCACGCTCCCCACTGTAGTATACACGCCTGCGAAAGAAGCGTTATACCGGCGCGAGCCCTTAAGGGCCTTAAGCCGCGGCTTTGGCAGCCTTGGCGAGGGCCTCGGCCTCCTCGTCGCTAGGTGGCGGCAGGGTCGGGATCTCGGGGTACTCGAGCTTGGCGCCCTCTTCGCACTCAAAGACTGGGCAGCAGTCGGGGAAGGGAGCGGTCTTGTTGGTCTTGTCGCTCAGCTTGCACTTGGGGTTGGCCTTGGGCAGGGGTCCGCAGTCCTCGACGAGCTCGAAGAGACGGCCGCTGTTGTCGTCGGCGGGTACGCAGGTGGAGCGGCCGCAGAAGGGCGCGAGGTCCCAGCTTTGTTTGGGCTCGATGGTTGCGCACTTGGTTGAGGCGAAGCACATGCCGGGGAAGTCTGTGGATAGAGAAGAGTTGAGGGGGCGATGAGTAAGTGTGAAATTTTGAATGTAATATTGGTTTGGTATTATTGGGGGAATATTGGTTGGTGATTTTGTAGTGATTGTAAAGTTTAAGTTTTAATCTAAAAATACTGAATTTAATATAATAACATTCACTAATGGTTATTCTAGTAAGGTTTTTATCAAACAAAAGAATCTAATTAATATTCACAGTTTTCTTAACCTCCTATTCATTCAACGAAAACATGATGGTTACATTAACACTCCTCTTTCATTTTCCCTCTGAAATTACGTCAGCCAAAAGAAAGAAGTCGTTAAACGAAAAGACAAACAATTCCCCCGTTGTATAAGCCAGCTCTTACAGGGTGTCAACACAAGTGACCATCGAAGAGCAGCGAACTACTTAACATCTCTCAACTTTCGCAACCCGACGAAACGAAGATCCGGCGCACTCTCGATTTTCCTCCTCGTTCCATATTTATTCAAATCGCGGGCCTCGTTACCTGCGCGCGCAATTCAATTGTTCCATTGTTCGAGCTTTCACCGGGAGCGTCGCTAAGTCAGCGCGCATTTGTTATAACTATTTTACAATAGAGATGCATTGTAGAGAGAGAATACAGTGACGAGATACGATGACGGGCGCTTTACTTTTTAAGGTGAAGCTCGATGTGAATATAATGAAGACGGGGGTGGCTTAACGTGATTAGGTCCATTAAGAAATATCACGTATGTTGCATAAGAAACGCATAGAGACAATCTTAAGCGAGTCCTATATAAACAATAAAAATAAATCCGCATGAAGAGCCGAAACTTCCTCCAAGCCGATCAAACCTTATAAAAAATCGTTTAAAAACCACGAGTTTGATAAGCGCTGCAAAAAAAGGTAAAAGCCGGCCAGCTACTCGTGGACTCGAACTCAGGACCGGTGCGCCGCGGCGACGAGTCGGCGGCCTCGAGAGGCGCGTGCGTTCGCGCCCGACACTTTCACTGTCACGAGACCGCGAGAGTGGCTCTTTTATGATTTCTTGTGCAACAAAGCCAGAAGATCGCACGGAAGGAGCAACCGAGTGCGATCGGCGCCTTGCGGAAATTTCGGTTTTTATGAGGATGAGTCATGTTGGGATGTTGGTGGATGACCGGGTTGGAAACGGGTTTTTTGGTTCTTGTTTGGTTGAGTGCAGGTTTTCTTTTTTAAATTGATGGTTTTATGATTTTTATATATTTTTTTAATATAAGAGTTTTGTCATATTAATTGTTATACTTGCTATTAATGTAATTATTATACAAAAGTAAAACAGTGAACTGAATCATAGGCTAAAGTTAACGAATCTCCGAAAGGAATATTTTTAATAAGCCGCATGAAAAAAAAACGATCTTATCTCCATCACACGTAAAAAACCGACCTAATTACAATTCTCCAAGCACTACTCTCAAAAATCGGTTACCAAATTCGCGAACGGTAAACTTCTTCATGAATCACGGCGCCGATGGCTATCTACAATTCTAATATTATGTTTTCTTTCACGAGCGGCGAATCGAGAAAAAGAAGCGGTCGACATATCCTTGCGAGCCGTTACGTGCACGCCCAGCGATTTCGAAGGTGACCCGAGAAGGAACCGTTAAAAGACGAGACAATCGAAAATTAAACATTCGCGCGCGTGCCTTGATTCCTTATTTTATTTTTTTCGACTCGACTATTTGTTGTTCAATACTGAGTTTGTTGTTACCGATCTCTTGCTTACAGTTTTGTGTTGTCAGGCTATTAAGCTTAAGTAGAAACGTCTGTGCTATGGTTAGACGTCAATGTCAAAGTATTATACATTGGGGAAAGTAAAGACTTTATTTTTTAAAAATAAATATTCAGTGACGTTAAACACCCGTGTATTGTAGCCTTACTGATAAAAAAACCCGTTTGTAATGTAATCTGAATATTATTTTTACGACAAAGTACATTAAAAAAACATTAGTAAAAGCAATGACATCTATATAATAATCCTTCACATATCAATTATGGAAAACAAATAGAAGCTAATTACAGAATATAATGATTCCACTAATCAACCAAAAAATTTTTCACGTACACCAGAGAAAAAAAGAAATCGCTTCCTCTTCATCGGTAAACAACAGTGCCGTCAATCCAATTCCGTCAGTTACTATTCCAAGCAAACTTCCTCTTCTCTCTCCTGAATAACGATTACGAGAAAAAGCCGCGATACAAAAATTCAGCGCCTATATGTATACTCACTTCAATGCGCTGTCTCTGATTAAGCATCACGAAAGTGCACACGGCGAACGGAAGCGCGCAAATTTATAACATCGCATAAAAGAAACTCACACGCGCATCCTTGGAGATTTCAATGAGAAACCGCGTCGCGTGCACTTGGAGGCGCCTACGTCTAGCTCGTGGGTGTATGTAGACTAGGCTCTGGAGATAATAGCGAGATGGTGCGCTTGTGTAATTGTCAGTGATTTGTTGGCTTTGTGCTCGCATTTGAGAAATCGTTCGTTAGAATCGTTTGATCTTGGAGAACGCGTTTGTTGAAGCTGCTTAGATTCAACGATATACTCGCCCGTTTGAATATCACGGCTCTACCGATCTCGTTTTACGCCACAGACAATGTCGAAATTAGCATGATACACGATCGTTCTTCATCATCCATAAAAAAGAAATAACCGAACAATGCAATAAAATCTCTGAACAACAACCGATCCACACCGCTTGAAACCCACTTAGAAATCGGCAGCCAAAAAAAAATCTTCCCACGCCACAATCCGTACTCCGCGCTTAACAATCCGATTAGCAACCGATCCACGCCGATCGTCCCTCCTCTCCCATACCGAATTCCGCGAAATCGCTGCCGATCCAGATCGATCGGTAGCCGCGTGATGCAAGTAGGCCAGGGTGATTCGTGACGAGCGCGTGAAGAATGACGAAGGATAAGCGCGCTCTCCTTTTTTTTCTCGTCTTGTTTCTTATACTCCTCCGTTACCGATTTTCGAGCGCGGCAATAACGCCTTTTTGCCGATCGCGAGGCTTTCTCGTCTCTGCAGTTCAATGGCGCCGCGGTGACATTGGTTTTTTCTGCTTTTGCGGTTCGGGGTATTGGGAGTCGGGTTGGATAAGGTGTTACGATGGTTTTGTTTGTGTTTGAGGGGATTTAATGTTTTGTAGGCATTGGGACTTTTTTTTAAGGATTGGGTATGGTTTTTTTTAGGAACGCGGACGTTGGATTTCACGCGTGTGTTTACTCGTGTAAATGTTTTTGTAAGGCGTCGCGTAAATGTTTGAGAAGAAAACGGAAATGACAGTATTACATTAAGATTGTTCGCATTACGCAAAAAAATAATTGTCGATTTATCGAATTTTGCTAAAGATTTATTTACTACTATTGTTTAACACGAATTAGAAAGAATAATTGATTTTAAATATTTTTCTCTACCGTACCATAGAGCTGTACATAATAAAACATTACGATTAAGTAATGAATCCTCACACAGCAGAAGTAATGAAAGCGCGTCATTTGCATTTTGTAATTTATAATAGCTACCCCGTTTTTGCAGGCCTACATACAAATCAATGCAAATGAGTCAAGCTACATGGTTGATCGACTCCTATTATGAAAATTTAATTATGCAACGCTATAACAATTGAGTAATCTATATATAACAAACGATGCGTAAAAAAAATATATTACTATTTCTTCATTTAAAATTCCAATGCTAAACTTAACCGATTTCACTATATATGATAATCGTATTATTTACGATCTGAGTTTTAAAACGAGAGTAATTCATTAATTTTAATGGCCTATTCGTCGTTAATAAATCAGCCATTAAAAAGTGAAAAGGCAATAACGCTGTTTGGTGAAAAAGAAGAAATTAAGCCTTCACTTTCCTATGAGTTACTTGCTCGGTTTCTCTCTTAAAATGTTGTTTGTGTTTTGATGATACGGTAGATTCTTATTATGTACAATTTCCTTCGATAAAAAGTAGCACCCGGTTATTGACAGGACTCAGATGTGAAATGATATTAATGTATAAATTTTAACATAAATGTTTAAATTTGAGTTTTTAAAGTACATGAAATCTTTATACACCAATAACATTTCTGCCTTTCACTCTTTCAAAATTAAATAATTTTGAAAAAATTCGAAATTCTCATTAAAACGCATAAACTTTCACTCTCATATTCATAAATTTATTCCGAATCTCCATATGCAATAATAAAACTAAATCAATCCAATCAAACTAAACTAAATACTAATGCATCACGACATCAATTAACTCTCAACAAAACACCACAATTTCACATCTCCCCATATAGGTCAAACACAATAAAAAAAACCTCACAATTTCCCTCCTTATACCAACTCTCATATCAAAGCCGACAATACGCGTCCGTCACCTAAACAGCGAAAATTACCGGTAATCATCTCACAAAAAAAAAAAAAAAAGAAAACCTCGCCCCGCACGCATGCTATTAACGAGCAGATCCTTGTCTTCTTGCTTATTAACGGCGACTATTTTTATCCACTCGCGGCAAAGTGGAGAGGAAAAAATAAACGGATTCGCGCGCGAGCAGCTGAAGAAAGAGATCGGGATCTCGCAATTAAACGGCGCGAGGCTTGCATAATTTCCAAGGCGAGCTTTTCTGAATCATCGAGCGGAGGAGTCGGATTCCGCTGCGATTACGCTAATGAGGTATAGGCCGACCGAGAGAGGCGCGTATGGTTTCTCCTCGTTGCGAGCTGATTTGCGCGAATGAGATGGCTTTTTGGGATCGGTTGGAAATCGGTTGGGTTGAGACTATGGCTTGTTTGTTACTAAAAAAGAGTGATTTTATTGGTTAAAGAAGAAAGATTCTCTTCTTGGGGAATGATTGTAACTTATTAAAGTAATTTCTACTTTTATTAGAAGAGTGAAATAAGTGATGGACGAACTAATCAATCGGCCCTACCAAACTCGGCTGTTTCTACTTAACAAGACCAACATCATGAAATTACTGGAAGCAAAAAATACTTATGCTAGTGATATAAAAAAAAGTTAATTCATTCGTCAATACTGAGATCGTTAACAGTAATCCAACGTATTTAAGTAGATTACCAACCTACACCGTGCTACACATCGTCAGAGTGAACCGAAATTCTTTCAGAACGTTCGAGAAGTCAGAAAGTTGGATCTTTAATAGGTCAACGAGAAGTTTGCGATGACCATATTTTTTTTTACACAATCCACATATTACCTAATTACCGGGCCGATCGCGGCGGCGCGCGAAAAAAAGTCTCGCAATCAGCGCATTAATGCCGACAAAATTGTGCAAGCCATCTACACGCACGCCGACGAGGTTCATCAAACTCCGATGTGCACCCGTGCGCGCATTCCTCGACCTACAGATACGCGTTAACGTCTATTATTAGCACATTCTGCGATTTACGGCTTGATGATTACAATAAAATCGTTAATCAATTACCGATAAGAGCAAAACACTATACTAAAAGATCGGCAAAGTTTAACCTTTACGATCGCAATGAAAAGACAACAATTCTCGAAAACTTTCAGAGCGAAAAGCCTGATACTAATCCCTTATCAAGCATCAGAAAATCTTTCCATTCCAGATCCCCAGGATAAAAGCTTTCACATAACGATCTCGCGGCCAACGGCGCACGCAGCCAAATTCATCCGTCACACGTCCCGCGTATAGGTAATCGTTACGCGACGCTGAAAAAAGGAAGCGCGCCTGGACAGGTTCTTTTTTTTTCTGAAGAGCAGAAAAGTTGACTTCCGCGACGCGCTAATTAACATTCTCTTCTTCCTCGCTGCGGGCGAAAGTGACCGTGTGTACGCGTTCTTTTTGTGCCGGCGCGGAAACGGCATTTTCCTTTCGATTTCGATCCTGTTTTTCTTCTCGCTGCTGTTTTGTAACCGGTGAGGATTGAGTGTATCGGTTTATGGAGATTTTTTTTTTTTAATTGGGTTGGATGGTGTGGTTGGGATTGGTGTTTTTTAATTAATGATTGTGTTGTGTAAAGATTGTTTATCGCCGGGATTCGAGAGAAAGAGGGAGCTTGTAATTGAGCAGAGAAGATCTTTGCTGACCTACTTTGCGAAATGTGATTCATATTTCAAGTTGGTGAAGAAAAGAAGATTTTTCTAAGACGGGATTTTTAATTTTTCTTTGAAGTTAGATTGGCTTTAATTAAGCGCGAACGCTTTGAATGGATTCTCAAGTAGCGGGTTTAATGATCTCATGATATCATGGAATGGCTTTCAATTAGCAATAAATTGTTGTGGTCGATTTTCACAGATAATAAATCCTAATTCAAGTGAAAGCAAGGAAATTAAATTTAATCCAATGCACCTTTCACATTAAAGTCTATGATATTTTAAGATATTTGTATTATTATTACCAAGATAAGTATCCCAGTGATTTTTTAAAAATCAAACCATTTCTACAAAATCACCAAAAATATTCTACTAAAAATGTGTATAGTATATAAATTATCCAGAAAATAAGTAAAAATAATACATTCATTCTAAAAAAAATAACAACAAAATAATTCATCAACGCCCATGAAATCAAACCCAAGAAAAACCATAACAATCCCATCCCAAAAACAACTCAACCACGCGGCAATCTCGCCAAGTATATCAAAAAATCTTTCAACCCTCAAATCAAAACCCAAACTCCATACCATCCCCCCCTCAAAATCCCCAAAAAAACAAAAATAAATCCTCACCCCTCAACACATCGGCGGGAATGAGCCTGCGGAAGGTCTTGGGCCTCTCGTCCTTCTTCTCCTCGGCCGCGTACACAGCGACGACCACGAGGACCAGTGCCAGGGCGAACTTCATCTTGTATATCTCTCAAAGAGCTTCTTTACCTTCCGAAACGAAAAAAAAGGCTAGAGAACCAAAGCGAGGACTCCGCGAAGACTCGTCCGAAACACCGATATTTTCAGGACTGGTTGGGCCCGAGCCTCGTGGCCGGCTTTTATAGCCGATCGCCGGGTGCGGCTCGCTCTCTCGCTCTCTACTCTAACTCCCCCACGCCGCCGAGCTATACTTACGATCCTTTGCGCGCGCTCGCGGCAGCGAGACGAGCGGTCGCCTCCTTTTTTTCTCTCTCACTCTTCTCTCTTTGTGCGTATGAGCGAGGATGTATGGGTGAGCGTATGGCTATGTGGTACCGGCGTGCATCCGTTGTGTCTGATTGTTGCGAGGGCTGGGATGAATGGTCTTTTTTTTTGTTTTGAGAGTGGTGCGCGCGAGCGATTCGTTTTGGTGTAAGGTTACGCTTTTTTCTGGGCAGCGAGCTTGGTGAATTTTAAATTCACGTCGCTTTGTCTTTGTGAGGGGAGATTCATTTTAGAATCGAAAAGTGGATTGGTATTGATAAGCGAGTATGGCTGATGTGTTTATGGATTGAGAGAACGGCTTTGATTACGCGTGTTAAATTGAAGCCGCGATTGATAGAGCGCCAAGTTCGCCAAGCGCGTATTTTGACTGAGTTTGCGAAAGTTCGACTAACTACGCTCGGTTTCGCAAGCTTCGGATGACAATCGAAAGGCGCACAGCTGGACTAACGTTACCTCGAGACGCGATTTGTAATGTATCGACCTTATAATGGCGTGACCTTTTGAAAACCATTGTTGTGGGTGACGAAAGGGACCTTTAGGAAAAAATTATACGACAGTATGTTTTTTTTTTTAAGAGAGAACCCGGGATATCGAGTTACACTGCGTGATGGAAACAAAAATATTTTGGTGTAAAAATTTGTTGTTGCTTTTGTTTTTCGGAATGCCACAATTCAGGAAATTTAAAAAGAAGATAAAGGAGGACAATACATTCCGCGCTCTGATGGGCAGATCACGTATTTAGAATCGATTAGATTCGTTCTCGATTTATCAAGTGCGAAACGACTCATCCTCGCAGCTTTAGATTTTATCAAAGCAATTGTTAAACACAATATCGTTGCAGATGGAATAAAAAAAATTATTTTTATGCCATTTGATTTGTGTAAATAAAATACTGCTAGACTGGCCATATGAGTTTTTTCTAATTCTCAGAGTTACCACTTCAAAGTAAACAAATGATATGCATTATTACACAAATGAGTAACAACTTCGCTTCCCACATGATTCAATTAGCTTTACCATGTAACAATTTCAAAATTCTTGAAGAAAAAAACAACGTATAATGCTTAAGTTAAATATTCTACGGCATTAGGTACTTCAAAAATTTCTTGCAAGAATAAAAACATATTTAACGCTTTATTTTCAAAACGTTAATTTTTTAACTAACTCATTCACATCATCCGAGTCTTTAAAGTTAAGATGAGTAGCTTGTCGACAATGGTCTTTTGCTCTTGAAATAACACACCCATTAAACAATGTAGGAGAGCTCAACTCATAAAACGTGCATTTTTTTTCTAATTCTGAATAAATTTTATTCTTGAATGCACAAGTGTGTTACAGTCGCGCAGAGACGCTATATATTTTCCTACACCACTATTCTATTTTTCAATTAACGATTTCCGTTATATAATTAACCATAACATGCTCATAAAAACCAATTTATCCTTACAAAAATAATAATACAAATCACACACGCGCACTAAACTCTCTAAAAATCATCAAACCCTCATACAACCTCTCCTCAAAACACGCTAAAAACAAGCCAAACCCAAATCACGATCGCACTCCAATAAGGAACTTAACGCGCTCCCCATACGATTTTTTTTCCTCAAGTACGTCAGTAAGTATAACTACACGCGATATCGCGCTTTATTATTTCACGCGCAATCCAGCACGACCTTCGGCTCACATATACGCCTTTACGATCCTTCTGCGCATGCATATATCCTTCCGCGTGCGAGTGCTTCTTTTAGCGAAAAGTCGCTCTTCAAGGAAGAAAAAAATCGCTTCCGCTCGCTTTCGGTATTCCCGAAGCGAAACCTTCTGCGTTGCCACCCTGAAACTGCCCAAGGATCACGTGGGCCTTATGAGTCGATGTATAGTCTGTATGTGATTCCCCGGGCTGTTTCGCGCGGTGTACAATATGTATACAAGGTGATTCGCGATCGGTCATTGATCTGCGGGTTTTAAATGCCGATTTTTTTCGATGAGGATACATTTGTGATTTTCGGAAACGCTGGCTGTGCGATATCGAAAGTGCGTTTTTGTAATTGTAAATTCATGTCGAGAGTGATTAAAGAGAGATTCACGAAAAATCTAACCGATCGAAAATGGCGAAACGATTAGACGCCGATCGACGACAGGCCGGACGATTAATGGCTCGCCGATATTTAAAGAAAAAACGTTATCCTACATAAAGATCGATTTTGAAAGCGTAAAACGATGACGGGACGATCTAGCAAACCAGTTTCTACAATTAAAAAGCCGACTCTTGCGGAAGAGTTCACGCACTCTGCTCCCAAATCCAATACATCCTATGCCGATCCAGCCTTCTTTTGTTACAGCTAGAAACGCATTTGCCTAAGCACTTAAGCATTACGAGAATCGATTGCAAAAGTAAGCAGCGAGCGCCGTTACACTAGAGTTCACGCGTCTAATAGATCTTCGGTCCAAGTCTCCTCCTATTGACATAATCGGAAGCGCGTGTCACTAGCGTCTTGGTTATACAGGCGAGAATGACTTTACCTGAGAGCTGGGAATTTCGCGGAAAAAAGAAGATGTACGGTACCAGGTAGAGTGTGGCAACGCTAATGGGAAATATGTAATCTTAATTTATGTACCGGTGAGGTTTGTTATTGAGATTTTCAGAAACGATTTCGATTTCTGCTGAGAGTCCGGGGTATGATGGGTTTACAGGATTTCGAAAATAATTATTTTAACGCTGGATTTATGTTGGCTGTTGAGTTAACTGCGTGATTAATTTATCAAACGTTTGTGGAAAGGAATTAATGGTTAACTGTTATTTTATGATTTGGAAGAATAGCGAATTTTCGTGTTCGTTTACTTTTCAACGGCTTTAATAAAAATTTGAATAGGAAATAAATTACGGTTTCTATTAAATGGGCTAATAACAATTAAGATTTATTGTTCTTTGTGTTTGATTGAAATTTGAATTTTGTTGATTGTGTGCATATTTTGTGTTTACGATGTTAACTTTTAATTTAGCTTTTTTTCTGAGAACAAAAATTAACCTAATCGTTACTTTGAAATATTTTGACAAGATTATTGCTCCATACTGTATAAATCATACGTTTAATCTTACGAGAAACCTCAATTAGCTACTAATAGATTTCTCTTAATTGTTGATTTCTAGTTATTATATTTGTAGCTATATCTTTAAGCGTTTTTAAGCATTCAAAAACTTTGATTGTGAAAATACTATTCGAAAAAATAACAAATTATAAATTTAATTAATTTTTTCAATAATATAAAATACTTTTTTTACACTTTTACCGTACATTTTAAAATTTCAAAATGAAAATAATCAGGCTTGTTTTCCCCTTCAAACACGTTCGCACCGCAAACTTTCAGCTTTTGATAAATCTTTCACATTTTCTCTTTCCGAAAAAAGTGAAAACTCCTCCAAAAAAGGCATCTTTTCCTCAAAAAAAAAAAAAAGATCAGCCCACCAAAAAAAAACCGTAAATCAGCCTCCTAATAGAAATCATAATAACCCATATAAACCACGTCTGGAGCACTCTCCGAAAAAAAAGCGCTCGCTCTACACTCACATCGAAAAAGCCATCGTCTGTGCAGCGCTGAGTCACCTTTTCATTTCGAAACGATCTCGCTCGCGCCGGCGAGCCGCCTTGGGAGGAAGAAATTTATGCGAAACGGCTTCCTCCGGCTCTATGAAGAAAAAATAAAGGAAGGTGAAACGTGAGCACCTATATCGGCAAAAAAAAAACAAAGAGCGGTATATATGTATACACGCGTTACAGATGTTTTCTAAATGAATTTTTAAATCTGGATCACGTTTACAGTGAGAGCATCGCGTTAGCACAGCGGCAGCGCGGTCAAGGCGCGAGAAATCGGATGTGTCGCTCGCGGGTTATGGAATATTTCGTGCGCGTTTGAGAAATTGTATTAGTGGTTCAAGGTTCTTTTATGCAAAGAAGTAGCTGTAGAAAAGTGTATCTAGAAATTTCGAGATTTTTTTTTTATACATCTCGGCTAAGACTCGTAATCACGCGGTGAGCTTCGCTCGTGTGCAGGAAGAGATCGGTATGTCCTTTTAAACCGAAATCGGCAAGTTTTTACAACGCGAATGAGTAAAAAAGATTTTTCAAGGGCTGAAGATAAGCAGTGCATTAATTCCGTTGCTTTAACAAATTGCGAATGTACAAGAGAGCCGCGTGCGTGCGAGTAACGAGCGAGCGACGCGAGCTCACCGGTTGCATGTATATATATGTATATACTTTAATCACGCGTGTATATATACAGACGGTATAGAGAGAAAGAACGTTCGAGAAGGTCCCGGGAGAACGGCTGTGGTAACCGAAAAGCCGGATACACGTCGTTTATTATTCGACGACACGCGAGATCTGGATCTTCTTTGATGGCCTCCATATGTGTATATGCGATGGGTGATTATAGGTTGAGAGAGAAATTTTCTATTCTATTGTTTTTCCTCCATTTATTTCGTTTACGCAAAGTATATATAGTATGATAAACAATCGAGAAGTTAAATATGGGTTTAGTGCGTTTTTGCGAGAAGAATAAATATTGTATAGTGACGATCTTCGCAAAACATCGCTGATTTATACAGTTCCGGTCTTCGGCTTGACATAACGATAAGAATTACGTCTACACAGTATATCTCCAGCAGGCGCGCTTTCCAAACTATACGACAGTACGTATATCTAAATCTCGACCAGAGAGTCTTTGGCATATTTATGGAAAAACGAAAACCGACGCTGTATACACCAAAAAACTCGTTTCATCGGCTCTGATTTACCGCCTCTCGGCTAAAAAAGCGCCTTATATCTATACAGTTACAAACAAACGATTACGAAAAGCCAAAGCGTGCACTTAACGATTAATCCGTCCTTTTTTCAACATCTACGATCGATAAATTCGAGATGTCGTCAGCCAGGCGTCTCGCTGCATTTCTCTCTTTCTCGGCGTTGCCCAATAAAAGGAACGATCCCACCTGATACAGTTTTGTATGCGAACGATCTGATGCAAGCCTCGAAAAGCGAGCGAGAAGAGCAGGCACCGAGATTAACGTTGAGCCGCTCAAGGTTTGGCCAAAATCGGCGCCGATTCATCATCGGCTGGCTCTCGTAATAACAATCCACTCCTGCGTGTACTCGCGACAGGCGATCGAACCAGTTCTTGACAAGTCGATGTCTTTCGGTTCTATACCGATTCGTATACAACTCGTTTTTGTGTGTACGGCTCGGATTGGCACTGGCGAAAAAGTCGTTTCGTTGGGATATCCCAAAAAGTACGATTGTTTCAGTGTCAACGCGAGATACTTTTTTTTTAACTGACTTCTTTGTTTGAGACCGGCAAGGTTTCGATCCTGCAGTCCTCGCGTTATTCTTCATCGGCTTAAATTATGCAGTAACTTAAAGCTTCCCATGGAAGTTCTTTTTAATCTCAGTGCAACAGTGACAAAGAGAACAGGCGCCAGATCGGTATTCCTGCAAAAGCTCAAGATTTCATCGAATTTGTATATAAGCAGGCGTAAACTGGTTCGCGGTCAAAGGTGCGCGCATGAGGAGAGGAAAGAGCGCGACAGCTTTTCGATGTATCTCGCACGAGCTGTTATAGAGCTACTCTCCAGAGGTGAAAGCGCGAAGCTGGCGATCTTGATGCTCGGAGGAGCGAGAGCGATCCTCTACTTTAACGCTGAGGATTGCATTATATGTAAGTATATATATACGCGCCGGCTGGTGTCTCTCTTTGAGCAGCTGCTCGGTGAATTTTCATTAACAGATGGGAGGTAGTGAGACAGGTCGGGCGGATTCGTCGGTGTGAATTTCTGTAAAGTTTATTAGACGATTATTTATTTAGAGGTATCTGGCAATTACTTTCTCCTAATGATTCTTACAACCTCGTTAGATGTGGCATAGGCCACAGACAGCTATACTTACGCTTACTTGGATAAAATTGAGCACAAATTATTATTACGATGTAAAATTATTCGTAAATTAATCCCAATTGGAAGATGTCTTTTCTATGACAGAAATGTGTCAAACTATATCATAGGTGTGCCAAACAATACTAAAACTATTCTAAATTTCTGATTTTGACATATAAAATATAGCTAGGTTAAGTTAGACATGACTTGGTACACTTTAGCATAGATTATTTATTTATTATTTATTTATTCAACCAGATAAGTTTACAGAGTATGTATGAACTGTAAAAATCATGCAGGGATAAACAAGTTATACGAGTGCATGGCTAGCAGTATAAACTATTACTATGGAGAATGCGTAAAAATAGGAAAAAAATAAAACCAACTTAAAATTACATGCGTAATATTATTTAGTTCACTTTACTGTCAATTTTCACATTACGTCTAATAAAAAACTCATGCTGTATAAATCTAAAAATAAAAAAACAGTAAAAGAAACTTAGCAAATCGATTTAACCCAGTGTGGAATTTTTTCTTTTATGAAACTTTTACAATATTTAAATTATTAAGTCAATTTCGAAATAAATGTTAAAAGTTAATGTAAAATTATTATAATAATACATTATGCACCAAGGGAGTAAAGTCACATATTATTCCCGAGTGTGGTTTGCTGCCCGAGCGAAGTGAGAAAAGTGAGGAAATTATCATGAACAATAACTTCTATATTCTCATATCAAATCATTCTTTATCAAAATTTAAATATTTAACGCGTAATTGAATAGTTTCAAAAAAGATTTTTCAAAAAAGAAAACTACAAATGCCCCAGTCGAACCTCTAATTAAAATGTAAAAACTAAAAGTCAATTGACAAATTTTTATTTGTAAAATTCTTTCTTGATCAAATGCCTGAAAATTTTTCTTCAAACGAAACTCGCTCAGCAAAATAAAAAAATTAACAAATCCTCCTTCGGTTAATTTTTGCAAAAGTGAGTTAAACTTGTAGAGAAGTGGAGAGTTATCCGCACAAACAAAGGTAACGCCTCTTTCTGTGGTATAATCTCGTATTATATGAATAATATTTCTATGATACTCGTAATAATTTAGATGAACATCAGCAGCGATACATCCTAGATGATCTCCCATGATTATTCGGTCCATGCATTCAGCAATTTCATTTACCACCTGAAAACGTTCTCGTACCTCTTCAAATGGTATCATGTCTAAATAACTTGATGTACCATAAATTACTAGGTCAGACTTGATTAAGTCTTCGGCTGAATCTATAAGTGAACTATATCCTGGCATAGTGTGGATTGCGTTTAACAAACTTTGAACGTACGTACTGATAGCGAATGTAGCACAGATCAAGACAATTAAGAATATTTTACTAGAATTATTTCTTGGTTGTGTTAAAGTTGAAACGTTCATAAACATTCGTAAGAAATCTAAAATTGCGCTTGAAATAGACGATTGTAAAACACACTTAAATGAAATAACAGATGCACAGCATAACACTACCAAGATTATTAACACATTTTTATTAAAAACTAATAGAAATTTATCAATGTAGGTCAATTTACTTTTTGTAACTACTATTAGAACTTTGTTAGTGCCCATAGGATATGCTTGTGCGCTAAAATAGGGACGTAAAAAAATAGAACCATCGAAAAATCCACTGTTTTAGTCAATAAATCACTAATTAATCCTTTCGATTGTGTAATCGAACCAGAAGAATTCGTCCATTTTATAGTCACAGTTGCATTAATATTATTCAATACTGTACATAAAATTTCAATCAAATATCCACTAAATCGACTGCATCCTTGTTTAGTTTCGTCAACTTTATACATTTTTGAATTTAGTTTTATATTGGTTTTTAAGGTGTAGCCATCCATATTATTTATTTTGTCGAAAAATATGTTTTTACAAAAAGAAGAATCTATTTCCAAATATTATTAATT
>JAPYZA010002408.1:0-19365 GCA_030522685.1 Eupelmus azureus | reverse complement strand
CTCTAATCATAGTAATTGGAAAATTCTTTAGATTCTAGACATGTTCTTCTAAATATATTGTTATCATTGTACATGTAATAATAAGTCTGTTACGGTATAAAGAATTGTAGCTGCAACTGTTTTTCGCCGGAGCTGTAAACAAATTTCTATAAAATTTTTCTAATTTTAAATACATAAAAAATATATACATTTCTAAATTAAATAGTATTATCAATGTGCGTTCTAATTTAAGATTAAACGCTACTAACGTATAATTATTAAGTATATTATTAATCATAACCATTTTGCTTTTCAATTCAAATCAATTAATAGAGCAATATAAATAACTACTAATATCCTCATTTCCATTTTAATTAAACACGAAAATCACATTTAAATCTGCACATAACTATCTACCTTAATCCCGAAACTTTCCACGGCTTTCTTCTCGCCGACGCTTTCCACTTTTCTATTTCTCTCTGCTTTCCCGCTGCGCGCAAATCTACCATCAGTCTCCATTATTAAGGGGCCGCGGCGGCCAGAAATTCGATAAGAACGAAAGACGAGAGAAAAAGGAGAGCTAGAGAGGGAGATGACAAGAAAAGAGAAGCGAGAGCTAAAGTTGCACGGCTCGGCGTGAAAAGCGAATCTACCGCAGAAAATTGCCATCCATCTTGGCTAATTGCCGCGTTGACGACGATTCGCTTGAGTTTTTTTTTCGGCGACAGAGCTCGCTTTGAATGTGACACTTGAGTACGAATGAGCTTGCAAAGAACGAGATTAAACATTGACGTCGTGCTTGAATTTTGAAGAGCGGTTACAGCGTTTGAAAGTGATGATTAATCTGTCTTTGTATTACTACTAAATTACGGTTTCTTTTTTAATTTTAATAAATTGAAAATTTAGTTTTATTTGTTTTGGCTTTGCTTACTCTAGTTTTTACTCCTCTAGTTTAATTAAAACCGTTAAAAGGTTACAAAGTAAAGGATAATTAGGTGCACTTCCACGCGAGACTTCCATAAAAAAATGTTTAAAAATATTAATTTTTTATCTGGTTAACCATTAATGTCAGGCAATAATTGAAAATTGATATTATTTACAATCGATATAATCATAAATAATAAATTTTGAAATTTCCAATAAATGTAATTCTCTCAATTTTAGAATGGTTGGATGTGCAGTTTAAACGTCCAGAATATTAATATTTGAAGTATAATACGGCATATAAATAAAGGATTATTATTTTCGACTTCACTTTGTAATCGAATACAGTTGTTGTACACAAATCAATTTCATTAATATTTAAATAAATATACGTTCTATATGTTTATTTCATTTGTTGCTACATATTTCCTTAAATACACGGTAACGCCAGTGTAACTACTATTTGGAAAAGCTTAAGGATTAATTACATTATCATAAAATAGTAGATATTATCACCAAGAATATTTAAAAAAAAATTTTAAATCTTAAAGATTCAGAAAGAGAAAAGACAAGAATTCAACGAAAAAGACAAAGACGTTATTTCAGCGAACCCATTTTCTTTACTCTCCATCTCTCTACCAATCTTTCTTTATTTGTCCATCTTCGCGGGTTTAGCGAAAAGCGAGGTGAGTTGGACTCGGCGAAGGTGGCGGTATATATGTCTTGATTATCCATTCCCGAGAACGAGGAGATAGAGTGCGCATAAAAACAGCACAGCGGGGTACTTAAGCGACACTCGGCGCAGGCGAAGCCGAGCTTTTAGTCGGCCAGCTTTATTCCTGGCAAGTCTTAGTAAGAGCGCGAATCGAAACTCGTTAGGATCGCGCAAAAAACCGGATAGCCGTGCTATTCGATTGCGATTGCTCTAAGCGTATGTGCGCTTGTGTGGATGAGGATGCGATAGAACGAATGAGTGATCGTTTTAATTTGAAAAATTGTAGAAAAGAAATGGGGCGTGGTCAGTAAATCTTCGAGAGTTAAGAACATTGATTTTTTTAAAAAATTTTAGTTAGTACCCTATTGAAAATAATATTTATGAAGCAATTGTAAAGATTTTATATTTCTAAATCTTAAATGTCAACAACATTTTTTTATCATAAATATTAAAATTTTGAAATATAGCACACCGTAGTCAATGGCATATTCTTATAAAAGATGGAAGCTTGGAAAAAGATTTACTATCCTATTGAATGAGTAAGCTAAAAAAAATTAGGTCAAAGATCATCAATTTTCATAAAATGTATATTCCACGTACGACCGGACCCGGTCATTTTCTACTTCGAAAAAATACTTTTCATGAAAATGTGAAAACTTTCTTATTTTTTCTCCGCACCTTGATAAGATAAATGTAATTACAGGTTATCTTTAAATTCATTATTGGAAAAAATTCTCTGAAATGACTTTAACGGAAGCGAGAGTTTCAAGTTCTAGAATGATATTTCTCCAGTCAACTAACAATTTTTATAGAAAATCTCGGAAAAATTTTCACATCCACGCCGATCCTTCATCACCCACCGCGGACAAACAATTCCACAATGCAAAAATCTCAAAAACCCCTGCATCTTTCACCCCCCCCCCCCTCCACCTCCCAATCCTTCGCATCCCCAGTTTTTCCTCCTCAGCCCCGTCGCGGGTAACTCATTTCAATACGCATACCACGAGCCCCTCCGAGCAGGGGAATCCGCGGCGTGACAGATCTCCGGTGCAGGCGAACTCGGTCACTGGGTCAACGTACAGAGCGAACGAGCGAGCGAGAAAGAGGAGGATCCGGCGCGCCGTTTCCACGACGACCGCGATGTAGATGCACTCGTGAGCGCGCACATACACATAGAGCTCGTAAATATCGGCCACGCGAGTGCATGTATATATATATAAATATATATATATGGCCCTCGGTCTGGAGAGGTGTTACAGGGTGCTCCGGATTTCCCGATCGGCTTCGATTTGACCAGTGGGCTGGCTTTTTGGACTATGGCATGCTTCTGTGGCTTGAGGATGCTGGCTCTGCCTGGGGGGGGGGTCACTTTTAGTTGGGCGTTAGCTGTGCGGTGGATTTCGGCAGCCGTGTTTTTCTATGGTGTACAGGGGGTTATAGTGCCAGTAGGGTGTATGGTTGTGGCATTTCTAAATAATTGCATGAATCCATTTTTGCTCGCTCGAGGATTTATTACTGTGCTAAATATGGATATAATCATCGACATTACTCTAAAATTCTCTTTTTTATTTTGCTGGAAATAGTAGACGTATTATTATTATTACTAAAAAAGCTCAGGAACTGGATCAGGAGAGTACACTTTATTTTAATTATTCTATTATTTAATTCTGGTATATCTGTCGTACTACCTGTCATTATATTTGTGGTTTCCCAACACAAATTGATACTCCATTTCGTAAATTCGTTTAATTAACGGTTTTATACCTAAACGTATAGTCGATATCGGTAAAAATAAGTTGATGTGAATGTGGATAAATAAAATCAGTTAAAGCTATATTTATTTAGATTACAATCGATTCATTAGGAAAACTCTGGAAGCTATTGTTTAAAAGTGGGCTTGAACGCTTAGATCCAATGAGATATAAAGGTAATAGAGATTAAAAATGACTTTTCGGTTACTTGGAATTTTATATGAAAGAGCCCCCAAAAGAGATATAAACTTGATTTTGAAAATAATTAACGCAGTTATCTTGGAAAGCCATATAGATAGTGTTTGTATAGATATTTCTGTTTTGCTTTTTTATTTAACTTAATCAATGACCTGAAAAATCGAGATAAAAAAATATTCATTTTCTGGGATTCTCATGTTGCGATGGAAATTACAGGGTTGCCGTATTAAATATCAATATTTTTAACGTATATTGTTTAATGTAACATGAATAAGGCTCACAACGCTGATTGGCTAGCCGATTAAAAAGTATTTTAAATAATATGAAATTTACTTTTATAATTGTTTATTTCCTAAATCATCATTTTTATAAATATATTAGTTATTACTTTTTCAATAATTTATGAATTTTCAAAAAGAAGTAAATTGCTATTGTATTTGATATGTTTTGCATAAGTATCCTATAAATAATTTTGTCAGTCCACTTAAAGTATAAAACTTTATCATTTATGAATGGGCTAATAAATTTCAATTTCAAGTTTTATTTTTCTAAACAGTAAGTTACAGTATTTTCACATATAGTCTGAATTTATTCTTTGAAATGGAAAATTTTCTGGCAATAAAATAATCGATAAAGTCCACGATGCAGTTATTGTTTCGTAGGTCAATTGCACTTTAATGTTACTTTATCGTAATGGATTTTCGATTGGCTTGAATCGATGATGCATGAATTTTACTAAAAGAAATTAAATTAATCACTATTTCAATTGAGCGTCAGTAGAATAATTAATTGATTGAATGGATAGACTTTGTTTTAATAAAAACCAAATTATCACTTTATTTGAATTAAAATAAATAGTTTTTTGAGAAATAATAATTAAATAATGTGGTTCCTTTAACAAAAACTTCGCATAAATAATAAAGAAAAGGTAAATAAATAACACGAAGCGTTTCAACTTTTCGCATATTTATTTTCCTAATCATCCACCCACAATCAACCACCACCCAAAAACTTAATCTAACCCTCCCTCATTTCTCTAATTCAGGTAAACGAAAAATCATTCAAGCTGGCGCCGTTCAAGCTCCGCTTCGCCAAGCTGTCCAAGTCGCGCAGCGGCGACAGCCAGGGCAGCGGCAGTCGCAATAACAGCGTCGAGACCGAGGACTGCATGCCTGAGACAGCGACGGCGGCTTCAGCAGCCGCCGAGCTCAATCAGCTGGCGATTGGCAGCTCGGAGAGCGTAATGAGCGAGCACATGATAGCCGAGGCTAGCAGCATCGTCAGCGTAAACACGGACTCGACGATGCCGGCCTCCTCGCCGCCGCCGTCCTACGAGCGCGTGCTGGAGGAAGTACGTGAGCTGCGGGTTCGAAAACATTTCATTCATTTCATTCATTCTATTTATTTGATTGCGATTGAAATTTGATGGGATTAAGTGAATTTCTTTGATTGAGCAAATTTCAAGTTGAGGGAGAAGAGCGTTACTTACAATTAATTATGATTAAATCTGTGAAAAACTCGTAACAGATTTGTCAGTTGGTTGATTTTCTTAGAATTAATAAGAGAAAAATTAACGTTATGTGTTGATCGTTAGTTTTTGTGACTTCTTTAACTTCTAGTTATGAAATTATACCAAGAGTTTTCTTAGAAGAATAAAGCAAGTTGTTACCATCAAATATCGATTCACATTCAATTGAACTTCTTTTATCCAGTCAAAGAAATATACTTATGACGCCTATTAGCTTTGGTTACTGAATTTGTTATTAGACCATCAGAATTATTAACTACCTGAAACTTACTTTAAAATATTTGTAAGCACAGTTAATTAATTTTTTGAACATCTGTTATTTGTATACCAAGCTTCTAATTTATACGTATATTAATTAAATTTTAAATATCTCATTAAGTTTAAAAAATTTCCGACAATATTCAACATTAACCTCAAGTCAATCTCGCTAACCAAGAAAATTAGTTTCCTTTGAATACCTTTCAATGCAAACCAACCAATAAATCCCTAATACCTCTATCAATCATTAAAAATCCATCATCATCCATCACTCACTCATTCTAAATCCTCGCGCTTATCACAATTTATCAGCAATCTCTGTGGGTTCTTTGCAGACGAGACTGCAGAGCAGATCAATGACGACGACGGAAGACGAGGAGGCGATCGAGGAGAGCACCGACGAAGGCGAGGCTATAAGTAACGAGCAGCAGGGCAGTGAGCAGCAATCGAAGAAAGAAAAACATAAGGCGCAGCCACCCGCTAAAAAAGGCCCGGAGATTTTGTACAAGTCGAGCAAAGATTTCTACAGAGCAATGGCCAAGCAGCTTGGCATGACCTGCAAGATGAGCGACAATTGCAGATGTATCGATTGCCAGGTAATATAGGAATTAAAGATTTTTATTTATCGGTGAAACGATTGGTCTGATGATTTAATGAATTGGTCTATTGGTAAATATTTCTCTTTTTTAAAATGAATATTTTAAAATTAGAGGTCTTAATACTTATATTTATACTTTTCTTTCTTTTTCATTTATAATAATGCTTTAAACTTTCTAATAGTACTTGCAAAGTGCTATTTTACTCTGTTTGAATAAAATTTTTTTAATTCATGTACTTTTTTGTACGTATTTCGAAACTCCGATAATAAAAAGCTTTATATATTACGCGTAGAAGCTCTCTTACATTTAACGGCTTTCCTTGAATCCGAAAGTTTTAATTGTTTTCCTTTTACGTTTATAGCCCATAATAAAAAACTTTTTTTACGCCGTGATATAAATTCATCTAAATTTATTCTTACGTATATTTTGTTAAGACCGTCATCTTAGTTCTAAATACAGATATAAAAACTTGTAATTAAAAATATAATAAGCATTATCATATTATCAGATTATTGAAAATAGTACAACTTCTTTTTAAATGCCTTATACAAAAAGTGTTAGTCTTTATTCTGTGGCAAAAATGTGCTACTTTCTACATAAACCTCCACAAAAGACTAGTATTTTACAAAAAAATTTGAATCGAGTTTTATTTTCTCCGAGCCAAGAATATATTAACCATATAATTTTAAAAACTAATTTTAAAATTTATTACAGAAAAATTCATGCACATTTTATAATGAAAAATTAATATAATTTTTCATTTAAAACTTACGAATTTTAAACTGTATTAACATTTTCTAAAACTAATGATCTACGCGATTCTTCGCGATTTCCAGAGTCGCTACTTCGACTGTGGCTACGAGAAGTACCAGGACTACGACAAATACTACGAGCAATCAGACGGCGGCCTCAGCGCCAGCACGCCGATGTTCATCTCGGAGGTAATGCACGGCTCGTGTCTCCTCCTCTAACTCTCGCCAAGGAGAGAAAAAAGAAATTTTTTGTCCCGCGAAATCGCTTGGGTATGGGTGTTTAGCGTTACTGTAAACGCAGCGATGTCTTTCGTTCTTTGGTGTCCTTCTCCTGTGCGCTCTTAGCCTTGGAAAATTCGGCGGCGGGAGGACGCGACGCTCACGGACCAGGATCGAGAGGTCTTCTCATTATATTTTTTGGTGCTTCCGCTGATGTTTTGGGATCTCACTGGGGTTGGGAGATTGTTGCCGGAAGCTTGCAGCGAATTTCGCGCTTTGGATATGTATTGTTGGGATATAAACGAGGCGCCGATGCGAGGCGGTTCAGACGTGGGCGCTTCGAAAATGTGTCTTGAAGTTTGTAGTTTGTCTGTGAAATGTATTTGGTATCCGAGATGTAAGGTACCATTTTGAGGCCATTCTCGAATGGCTGTTATTGTATAGTAGTGTAAATCGATGAAAGTTTCTGTTTTTTACTTTTTTTATTGTTACGTAAATTTTAATCTAATACTTTATGGTGGCTTGTTACGGCATTATTATGTTACAGTTGATCTCGATTATATTATTATGAAAGCAAAGTTTTTGTTTCTTTATATCTATAAATTTTAATATAGGTTAGAAGACTATTGATGAGTCCGATAAATTATTTTTCAATAAATTGTTGTGTTGCTATGATTTTATTTAGTTACAGTTGATTCTAATTATTTCTTTTAGGAAAGCATAATGCTTTAATTTTAATGCGAATTTGATAACTATTAAGGTAGTTCATGTTTTTAATTAAATATAGAATTTAAGAATTACGTTACAGAATCTGAATTAACTCAGAGTCCAAAGTGTTCTTTAAGATCTCTAAAGATATTTAATATTTTGAATGTCTTTCTTGTGAATTTGATAAATACATTATATATTATTGATAAATTTATCATCAGTTACCATTTATTTGTAATGTATTTTGATTATAATTTCAAATTTACTCATTACAATAATTTGCCAAAACGTAGAATGAATTTTAACGCATATAAGATATATTTTCATTTCAGAGGATTTAAAAACCTTATACAGTTATCCATAATTACGGTGGTCTACATTTTTGATCAATTTTCCAATTTTAATTATGGGATTAAAAAAATAGGTTTCCATAATTATTTATAACTATCAGGCTTTGAAAACCTTGGAATATTTAAATGTATACAAAAGTTTTAAATTAAATAAAAACATGCGTCTTTTATCTATAAATAAAACCCTTAAAAAATAGCAATATGTTCTGAAAAATAAATAAAAATGTATTGAAGATTTATATGTAATTATTCTGTTATTAGTAAAAAAAACGTTTTATTAACGATTGAAACTCTTGTATACGTCTGAAGTTAATCTAACATTAAAAAGATGACGTATTTAAATATTGATTGTTACATCTCACAAACTACCTTAGTTACAAGAAATGCAAATAAGCTCTTAAAAATAGATCAAACGTATCAATTCACTGTAGGTGCTTTTCGAATCTGTATAAATATCTTTGCAGACATAGAGACCGTGTAGAATTAGTAGATTAAATTGTCATAGATACTGCCCATGCCTGGATCCGCTCGAAAGAGTCCTCTATAACTTATTTATCGTGACTCGCATTAAAATGGCCTTTAAATCATTGGCTAAAGCGAGCGATGCGAAACTAAATAAAAATGTATGCTGTTTGTGTAAAATGTGCTACTTAATGTAACAAGCGTCTGATTTAAAAAAAAAAATTGTGTAAGCGTCAGTGCCTGTATAATTGGCATATCTCTTTTTCACGTGGTACCCGTAGCTAGAAGAGAAAAGGATACAAAGAAAACGAAAAAAAAATGTGAATGCTTTTTCGAGATGAGGAATAGAAAAATTATTTTTTACAATTTTCAAAGAATAAAGAAAAAAACATAAAGAGATAACGTGAAGAGAGACGTCAAAATAAAATTCGGATTTTAAAGTTAAATTATATTTGGAAGTTTGCAGTTATAATTTTGTTTCTCTTTTGCATATGAAGCTAAAATTAAGGGTGTTGTAAGAAAATCTGTAAAATAAGGCTGATAAATGGTTGAATTCCACATGAGAAAAACGGGTTGTTGTACGAAACGAACGTTGAAATAAACAAAAAAACAAAAAAACACAAAAACACTGTCAGATGAAGAGAAACAGACTGCTTAAGAGCTGATTGTAATGAAACCGAGCGTTGCATTATAAAATACTTATTTGAAGGAACAAATAATTGTATAATTTTCTTAAAACAGAACGTGAAATTTTTCAGGAGCTCAAAAGGTGTCGATGAAAACACGAATTAATCAAGCAGCGTTATGAGCATGTAGAGAGATAACATAAGAATGTATTCAAGCACATAACATAATAAAAATATTAAAAAATCACGAAATAGACGCTATCATAAAGAAAAATTGCAGAAATAACAAAAAGTTAAAGTGGAATGTAGAGAAATAGCGTCAAACATTGAGTGACCCAAAAAAAAATACTCGCGTCTATTTCGAAGTCAATTACAAATATGCAATTGACTTTTATAGAAGCAACAATATGAACTATTTTATCGAGTAGAAACAAATTTAAACATGGTAAAAAAACACGTTAAAAATTAATTACAAATTACAAATCGCGAAATCTTAGAATCTCGCGCTTGAAACAAATGAAAGTAAATCATTGACGAGTATAAGAATCCGCGCATTGTCTTTGCAAAACAAGAAATCGCGTTACCATTGATGATTATACTGTGTAACTTGTAACAGCGCACACTTAAGTTAAAAAGGTAATCTCTTGAAAATAAACATAACTTCTAAGGTTTCTTAGGTGGTAATCTTAATACGTCTGATTTTTTATAAAAGTAATCAATAATAATGAAAGAAAATGAAGGAAACTAATATTTTATAGAGCTGTCTACGCAGTAATGAGCGATTTTTTTAATAAAACCCAGTTGGAAAAAATTTTATTTATTGTTCGTCTAGCTTCCTTTATTTTTTTCTTGATCGGTAGAAGAAAAAATATTGGTGGCACTAAATATTGCTGTATTAAATGTATAGCAATCAGAACGATCGTTTTGATAGTGCTTGTACTTGATAAATGTGTTCTTTTGATACTTTATCTGTGAAATCATTGTCGAAAATTAAAAAAAATATTACGACTTATATACTATGTGACGTATAGTTGTATATTAACGAAATTATTTTATTATTTATGACAAAACAAGTTATTCTCAATGTTTAAAGGTTGTTTACAATTTTTATAAAGAATTTTTTTACTCAAACTAAAAAAAACAAATCAAAAGTTTGTTTAAATTCTCGTTGATTTTTTAAAAAAATGTATGACTATATCAACAAGTTCAAATTTAATCCCGTAAAAAATATTTTCAAAAATCACTACAAGTTGTAGAGAAACTAATTATCACTCTGATTGTTACCGAAAAAGGCAAAAAATAATAAAACGAAAACATAGGTAAAAAAAAAGTTATTAGAAAACATAATAGTAAGTACCTGCCGAAAAAATATTTCTTGAAGCTGATCCACTCTCGACTTTTAAAATGTAAAAGACTTGGATAAACAAAAACAATCAGGAAAAAGAAATATAAAATTCAAAGTCATGAGTGCACCTAGCGATTTTTGTACTGAAAACCACTAAATAAATAGCCGGCCAACACTTTTTACAAGCCGAAATTGTATTCCGTATAAGTTCAATGAATGACGACCATATAATACTTGACTACCACAATAGCGTACTTACAATTAATAACTAAAAAAAATTTAACGTAACTAATTCTTTACAAATTTTCTTGAAGAAAACACTTATTTGCAGCTACTAAAAAATATATGAAAATTCATACAAAGTTTTTTACATATGGTATATTAATTCTTTTAGATTTATGTGGCATATTATTCACAACATTAAGAGATATCATATTATGTAATAATACAAAAATACAAATTGCAATGTTTAGTAGATGTTTCTCCAAACTCAAAAGCTGATTGCAAGATTTATCAAAGTTATCAAAAATAAAATTGTCAATAAGTGTTTCCCTAAAGAAAGTTACTAATTTCAAATAAAACTCTTAATAAAGTACAAGTTATTTTAAACAAGCGAAGCTACGCAAACTACATGTCCAAATACATAAACTGAAAGGAAAAAATAAAATAAAAAACGAAGAAACATTACAAAGGAAGCCTCAAGATAAAAAAGCGTATATAATTTCTCATGGAATCTTTGTGCTGTAAGAATGCGAGTGTACATGTTTAGAAATATCCTAAACACGCCAACACAAATGACTGTCTAGTTCATAAGAGTAACTAAGAAAATCCACTTGTGCTCTAGCGATTAGAAAAAAAACGTTAAAAAAATCGTCTCAAATGTTTATCTAAAAACTGTAAACTGTCGTTAAGGCAGCAACTCTTGAGATATATACGTGTACAATCGCTCGCAAAATATTTTTTGAACTCTTCGATGTGCGCGAGTTGCGCAACTAAAAGCAATTTGCAAAACTTTTTATTGGATGAAGGGAAAAACGAATACTTATATACTCAAATTGTAAGAGTATTAACACATATATAAATAGACATAAGTAGATAAAAATTCAAGAAGGTTTCACTCGTTTTCAAATAAAAAACTGGAATAATTTTTTTCAACAAACCATGGAATACAATCTTTTTACGTTGATAATATCTTTATATCTCGATGTATTAATCAGAGATGTAGAAATTATAAAAAAATGTCTATTATAAAACAATGAAAATTTGCAAAAATCACATGTATTCTAACAAACAGCACCAAATAAACAGGGCCTAATTATACGAGATACAGTTGTTTGATTCGTCCTTCGCCCCTGGAGAGTGGCAACCGTATTATTCATTCTTGATGAAATGGTTGTATACGCACTGCAACTTTTTATGTCATCTAAAATTGGCTTTAGTTACCAAATAATTTTTTTATCAACAATAAATTTGTTAAAATATTTGAAGTTTTAACATATGACATTTCTATATAAATTTATAAATCTATATAAATTTTTGATAAACATTCAACTTCAAGTTCAAAATTGAATCAAAATATTCTGTTAATTTTCACGATTTAATCTTATTTTGTGAATAATTTATTCAATTTTGATGCTTATTTGCAATTATACACGTATATTCCTTTTAAAGGCATTAACGAAAATAAAAAACAAACTTAACACGAGCTATAGAAATTTTTGTATTTCGATTATTATTATGGAACTTTTTTCATTTTAAAGTACACGATAACACCTGCAATTTAAGGTATTGATAATCTTAATTTATTGGTTTAACATCTTACAAACCCATTGCCATATTAACGTCTTGTTTATTAAAGACATTATGAGGCGTGCACAATTCTGACTGTCTAATTGAACGAAATATACTATATTACGCACCTAGGGAGGAAAAATAAAGAATGTCCCAGATCGTATGCAAATTATCTGATATCGATAAACATGATCTGAGGCTTTCTTTATGTCTTCCCCTGGTGTGTATACTATTTTTCACCATACCCGGGCCGAAAATACCACTTCCGTGATTTTGAGCCGGGAGCAAAAGTGGAAATAATAAACGAATCCTCTACAAAAAGAAAATACAAAAAACATTCCAACGACTAACGCACTCGTCCGTCAATTGAATTCTTTTATCGTTTTTCATCTCGCAAAACTTAAGAACCGTGCACATATCGAGCGCACTTCTGTATAAACGTCAGCCACTTCCATAAACCATTCAATCTCGGCGCATCGAGCCGGCTATCCGTTCAATCAGCCCACTCCACAGCTCCTCGATCGACGACAATTGAAGTGTATACAGTAAATTACGCGGCGCCGGCTGCTTATTCCGCGAATCAAAGGCCGCGCGCGCGAAATACTTTCGAGGAGCTCGCGATGTGACATCACACACGTGCGCGCGTAGCCGTCACCGCGCGAGTGCAAACCACTCGACCGCCTTGCACATATGAGCTCGTTTTTCTTTTTCTTTCTTTCTCTCTCTCTCTCTCTCTCTCTCTCTCTTTCGCCTCTCTTCACCTTCGGATTAGAAAGAGCCTCTTTCACGTCGAGGGGACGACGCAGCGTGTATGTACCATTTTTTTTCTCGTGTATGAGAGGATTGTACGCGCTCGTTTAAAGAGCGTGTTTCTTTTTCTGTTTGCCAAGAAGAGTTGCTAATAATGCTTTTCAGGGAGGCAGTTTTTTTTCTCGAGTGGTTTGTGCGCCGTTGCGTTCGCGTTTGTCAGGTGAAAATTACTGTGGTTTTGAGGCTCGTTCGTTTTAAAGTGGCTCAGGTGTGAGGATAGACCCCTGAAATGTTATGTTTTTATGATAAATTTTTACCTTAGATTTTAAAAATGATAAAATATGAAATAAGGACACTTGGAGTGATGGAAAAAGATTTGAAGAAAATTTTTTAAAAATAGACATTGTTGAGAATAGAAAAATATTTCATAAAACAGTCAAGACTTTTTTATTTTTCATCTACTTATAATTTTGTAGGTCATTTTTTTTTAATTTCAAAAGGATTTACTAAACGTATATTGATGCAACCTTGCAGGTTTTAATCATTTTCTAACTGTCGCATCAGTAAGTCTATAAATAAAATGAAATCTTCAAAATCAAAATCGGAAGAAAATTAAAAATGTTTCGGATAGTTTATGAAACATTTATAGATTGGTTATATCTACTATCGCAATAAGGAAATTCTGGTTAAAAAATATGTATTTCTGTTCCTTTATTTCTTTTTAACTTATATAAGAAATTTTTTATTAATTCGATAAATTAATTAATCAATACATGTAAACTATTAATGATATCATTGCACGAAAAATACCACGCACACCTTAATACATACAACCGCAAAAACAAACAGGATACAAATTCTCAATTGCTCACGATTGCAACATCCTTATCACTATACTTCGCGAATCAAGCAAAAGAAAAACTGAAAATACCCACACCTTATACTAGCCAACAATTCTCCGGGATTACCAACACCCAGCATTCCCGCATCTCCTCACTGCACATCACCCACGTCAAACCGGAAAACATTCCTGCATCACCTTAACATTACCCCGAAGCACGCGAATAAAAAAAGCACGTAATCTCCGAAATTAACGTTTCGCCAGCTCAAGCCAAGCCTTAGCGCAGCAGCCGACTCTTTTTTCCCCTCGTCACCGAATCCCCTACTCCAGGCGCAATCCTCGCGTATCATTCCCCACTTGCTCTCTGCCTTTTGCGCGCTTTCTCTCTCTCTCTTTCTCTGGTTATCTCCCTCTCTCGTCGGCAACGCGCGCGTCCCGGCAGTCGGACATGTGCACGCGACGCTAAGCCTCGTTTCGTCGGCGTCCAGCATGGGAAAGTCGTCCAGCAAATTGAAAGCCAGACGCAGTCAAAGTGAGTATAACAAACCAGAACGGAGCGATTGCTGGGAGATATACGGCCGGCTTGGTGTAAGGGAAGATTTTTGGACGCCGGATAGGGATCAGCTGACGTATGTATAGCTCTCTCGGGCTCTGCGCGCTGGCTGCGTGTTTCAGTGTGTCTGTGCTCTTTTTTGGACGGAGAGGTTGGCTGTACGCGCCGGTAAGGCTGGATGTATGAGGCTAGCTCGAGGGCACGTAGTAAGTGAGGATTTGGATTGGTGGAATTTGTGGCTGGGTTTAGAGTTGAAGGAGAGAGTTGATTGTGCTGTTGGCTTGATGATTTTGTGATTGATTGTTTTAAGGTGTTTTCGCTGCGTGTTTTATTAATGCGCTGGCAAGGCTGGTTGAGCGCAGTCTGGAAGCTAAAGCAAGTGTGGACTTTCGGAGATAAGATTACACGAAAAGTTTTGTTTAAAGTAAACATTATCGTTTATTTACTTTCGCGCGCGTTACTAAGAATTTTTAATGTTACTCCGAACATTTTCCGATATTTTGATTTAGCTGATATTATCGATCGATCCCTGGATATCCAGAGAATGGGAAAATCAATTTGTAAATTTTCAAAATTCCAGCTTTACACTTTCGTTTGAACCTTTGTTAAAATATTTGCACAAAATTAACTACTTATCTATACTATCATAGCTCATTATTAATATAATAAATGAAATTTCATAATGGCAGAAATATGAAGAGAGGAACTCAAAACTTAAACTTATAAATTCTGAACTCTGTTCTGTACCATCTTCAGTGTATACCATTTCAACCTACAGCTCGACAAACTCACATAATGAATATACTCCAAACAAAAACAAATCCCAGCAATTAAACTCAACCAACCAACCCAAAACCAGAACTCACCAATTTTCATCCCACTCACAGTATCACACCCTCACCAAACTCACTTTTCCTTCATCATGCAACTCATCTGCCACCGCGACTATTCCAACTCTCCGATAAGAGACGCGTTCGTTAAAATTTCGCACGATAGCGTTGGAAATTCGTATGCATCGCGATATGCCAGCCGCCGGGTAGCTGCTGGAATGCCTCAAATAATTTCGAGTTCGCCGCGCGCATTCTCGGCTCTTTCCCGATGCGCGCGCGCTTGAAATTCTAATCGCGCCGCTCGCGTTGAAGGCGAGACGACGGCGCAAAAGTGTCTGCTTTGCATCGCCGCGGTGACGACGACCGGCGCGCGGCGTATATAGTTTGATGTGCCGAAAGATCTTGAGAGAGTGGAGAAGAATGGATGGGATGAGGAGGAGGAAAAAGGTGCTTTGGAGACGCGGGTTGATGCGGCTTGGCTAAGGTTGATGAAAGCTTTGCTTTTGGTTTGTGATGTGGGTGTGTGTTGGGTTAAGACGGATTGATGGAGAGTGGTGGGTGGGATTAAGGAGAGATGGAGTGTTTTCTGCTTCTTTTGTTTGATCGTGAGGGTCGAATTGTTTCGATAGTTTTTGAAAAATTGATGTTGATGTTGTTTTTCAGGAAAGACTGTTTTATGCGAGGTAATTTTTGCAAATGTAGAACTAAACTGTTTTACTTTTTCATGACAATTTTTAGTCCGAATTATAAAAATTGGTGATTAGTCTGTAAAAAACTATAAAATCCTTTAGTTTTTAATAACTACTTGTTTCTGCATCAATTGGCTTTTGATTGTCTTTTTACATTAAATTTTCATCATAGAATTAAATATCTTTTACTAATACCTACGTCTGTAAAAAAGTTTCTTCCCAGTCAGAGATGCATTTTTGAGCCTTACAAATAATTCTGTATTTAAATATTTTAAAATTTCATAGCCTTCGCAATTTTATCTACATATAATGCATAAATAAAACTATAATTACTCATAAATCATTACACTTAATCACAGCAAAAGCCAAATCTCGTACAAATCATAGCGGATCACTGCTAAAGTAGATAACGTCACTCACAAAAATAAAATTATCCAACCAATCCGCCTCGATCCAGCCTACAAAATCCATCCACATTCCCTCCTCAATAATCCCCCCTTCCACTTCTAAATCCATAAAAAAAAAATCCACATGTCACCTCTCCGTCCCATCTCCTCGAGCACTTAACCACACCATCGTCTTCTCCGTATCGCTCGCCTTCTCTTGTGTCGTTGTCCTGGGCGCAAAAAAGCAAGTCTAAACTCCCCGGCGCTCGAGCTTCTCTGTATCACATACACATACACACCCACACAGGCTGCTGCAGCCGCCGTCGGCGCGCGCGTAAAATAAATCGATGCCGGGCTGCGCGCACGGCAAAACACACGCACAGAGATATATATGTATACCTGTAGGTATAGGTATATAGTTGCGTGGACGCTGCGCTGGCTGTCTCTCGCGGCGCGCAGACTGATAACGGCGCTTATCAGAGAGCCAGGTGTGTGTGCGTAGCGACAGTGGCTCTCCCGTTGATTCTCCGCGGTAAAGAGACCTTTTTTTATGAGTTTTGAGTTGCGGCTTGCGGAGCGGTGATGAACGTTAGGGAATTTTAGCACCGACGGGGGGCTGGGTTAATGCTCGGGTTTATTAGGAGGGCTGCAGGGGCTGAGGGCGGAATTTCGGTATTGTTCGAGTGTAGTTGAGGGAAGGGTTTTGTTATGCTTGGATTTTCGATTTTGTTTTGATAATCGAGTTTGACAGGTTGAAGCATTTTGTTGGGATTCTGAATAGCTGTCTCGTTCTTTATTTTCGGAGAAAATTGCGATCCGCTCCACGCGTCAAGGTCCACTTAGTATTAAGTGTCGAAAAAAGCTGCAGCTCTCTCCCCGTATACATTTACCTTATCTAATTTCACCTTAAAAAAAAGAGTACTTTGTACATCATCATCTCTCATAAATATCCTCCCACAAATAACTTCTATTATTTATACCTCGAGCCACTTTTCGCAAAAGACTACAATTCCGATTAGATTGCGCGCGAGCTTAAATATATATCCCAGCATTAGGTGCCTCTATACATTCTCCAGCGCGCATGCACAAAAGCCTTTTTCATTCCACGAAGAGTCACGTTTTCGTATTGCCGAGCTGTTTTGCTCTTTGGCTCGGAGCGAGGAAAATACCTCCGCGCGTTATCCTTTGAAGTCTGTCTGAATGCGTTGTGCAATGAAATAAAAATAAATCGATGAGCAACGGGCGTCTTTGATTTTCTACAGCTGTTGCGTCATTTGAAAATTTTCTAACGAGAAACTAACGGGCTTAATTGGCTTGTAGCGCGGAAGGTAAAATCAACGTTTTTGTATGAATTTGAAATTTTTAATTATGACGGAAAGAGCGGGCGTATTTGTCTTTTACGATCCGCGGGTATAAAATAAAGTTCAATTTTGCCTTTTAATCGCTTATTAAAGTGCGCCCTAAAATTAAAGAGCTGAGGATAATAGGCTCTTTGCTAAAATGCACACTCCGCATTTTATACTCAGGCGCATTATAAACTTTGATAACTCGCCGGTTAAATTTCCCACCAGAGCACCTTTAATTCGGACGTTAAAAAAGTTGAGAGCCTCATCTCCATTCAAATGTTAGGTATACACGATCAACAATTAGGAAAGTTTTTGTTAAACTGCACCGCTGGAACGCTCGTTATCTGAAATCATTCTTGGAAAATTATTAGGGCCAATCAATTCCTTAATATATTTCTACGGTTTCTTAAGACAACTGCTTGAGTTTATTTTTAGAGTTTTCGAGGAATTTACTTTAATGTCTAAAGGTGTTTCCGGGATCGGAGAGAACGAGTTTAATTTACTTAGTCACTAAATATGAATATAATTAATCGGATAACTTTAAGACATACTCCTTTCTCCTACTGGAAATTAGAAAAACGGATTAGCGCGAAACTTATTGTTTTCCCCGGTTGCCAATTTTTTATATAAATAATAACAATGATTGCAATATAGTAACTATTATCAACAAATATTAGTAACTTATGAAAGCATATTCTATTTCAATTATTTTTGAATATGACTTAAACAATTTTTCATAATTTTACCAAATTAATGATTTTATATTCTAACGAATAGCCAAGGTTATGGGAAAAAAGTTGAGTATAAGTAAATAAAAGCAATAAAAACTGTCTTTATTTAGATTACAATGTTATTATCCAAAGAAGGACTCACACAGCCAGCATTTAATTTCCACGTAATTAACTGTCTACATTTCTATTCAACATTCAACCATCTTAACCATCTCCACAGGTATAGCATGGAGCTTCAGATTTCCCTCAGCGAACGGCCTGCACCAGGTGCTAGGCGCGAGCCGCAGGCGCAAGGCCAACTACGGCAAGCGCGAAAGTATCGTCGTGGTTGCGCAGTCCGCCTCCTGCAGGGACCTGGATCAGAAGGCCGGCGGCGGAGGTCGCACTCTGGCTACGGCTGAAGTCGACGGCGCAGCTGATAATAGTGAGGCCACCTATACAGGCACGACGTCGCGCAGCGACTCCACTGCTACACTTAGGTATGTCGAGGGTGAGCTCCGTAGATGATAGAGAGTTTGCTTTTTTGGGGGTTGTTTTGTCGTGTGGCGTGTAAGGGAGAATGGGGTTGGGTTGTCCGAGGGTAAAGTTTCGATATGGTTATTGATAAGCAAAAATTAAGGTGTAAGTGATATTTATAAAAAGCGCCGAAAGGTGATTGTCATCTGGATCTCGCCAACTATCTCATAATTATTAAGCTCACGTAATACATGAATAACACTCTTTTAAAAGTAATTTTAATATCGGAGCAAAGTTGAAAGGCTTAAATTAATCTGTAATATGTTTATAAAATTTTTTAATAAATTATTCATAAAATTTGAAATTAAGGCTATTCAATTAGAAAAGTTAATAAAGTGCATTTTGCTAAAAAGCTATATAAGATTAAAAAAGTGAGAAAAAAGTAACTTAAAAAAATCAATAAAAATACAATAACATTACTATAATATTACATTGATATTACAATAATATTACTACAATATTACATTGATATTACAATAATATTACTACAATATTACATTGATATTACAATAATATTA
>JAPYZA010002407.1:0-17453 GCA_030522685.1 Eupelmus azureus | reverse complement strand
AACTAAATAGTAGATAATCATGGATAATCCTTATATAATGTTACAAATTAATTAAATGAATATAATGAAATCAACTAAAAATTAATTTTTATTCAAAGGAAATGAAATACCATTCTATATTCTGATATGATAACTCGATAAACGAAGTTCGATAAAAAAATTCTGCAATCTTACAGTAATCCATTACACCTGTGTTTTACCGGATCTTAAAAAAGAATCAAAGTACAGGTTCTTTGTTTTTCTGATATGATATCCGTTATTTTTAAATTTGTTGGATCCATAAGCAAATACGCAGCACAACGGTTCAGAGTGAATTTTACCGGGGAACATAATGCAATAACATATATTCCCAAACATTTAATTTAGTGAATTAAGATAAATTTTATGATTAATATTCAGTGAGTGTAATAAAAATCTAATAGAGAGTATCATAATGACTTCTAAACAGTAAGTTAATATCTATAGAATTGTTTTAAGGATTAAAAATATTTCAATTTATACACAATATTTTCTTAGTAGATTTTGTTTTTTATATTCCGCAAACCAGTTAACTCATTATTTTGACATTTGCATTAAATTTCGTCGTAAACGTTTCGAGTGACGTTAGTTTGATATCTTCTGTTGTTATAAAAAATAAATTGATATAAAATGTAAATTAAAATTATAATATGAAAAAAAAATTATTCATGAGACTAATACAATTTTGATACACGCACATATACAAACCAAATAATGATTGTTATTGAACGAGTACCCTTATTGAACATATGTATTATATTATCTAAATTTTAAATAATCAATTTTTCTGATGTTGCTACAAAAGCATTAAAGTCAACATATTTAATTTTATTATTATTGAAAGAACATACACTTATTAATTTTAATACTCTCTAAAAGTTAAGGAGTAAATTTTGACATTTACTTCTTAATTTTTAGATAGTACGATAAAAATTTGAAGTGTGCTTTTTTAAAAAACAATTCGTGCCTAAAAGTGAAACATGTTATATAAAACGTGATAAATAAATATCAATAATAGAGCTTTATATAAGATATTCAAATTGATAATCTCAAGACTGCTCCTGAACACGATCGGTGTGCTCTCCTGCTGTTAATCTTTTTTTCACAAATTTAAGTGTTTAACACAAATCGAAAGTTTTGTCGTATATTGTTACAATTCAAGAATAATTTCAAAAAAATTTGATGTGACGGTTTTTCGGATAAATTTGTCCGACAAGCCATGATTTTTTATTGTTGATTTAATTTCTGGAAGTTACTTTTACTATTCTTTTAATTCTTGAATTGTATTTACACACGGCGAAATTTGGTATCTATAAGTCGCAAAAATCTTTAAATCTAAAAATCTTAATTTGAAGTCGAATTTGAGTTGTTAATTTTGCTAAGGAGCACTCTAAATATTGAATATAAAAAAGCTTAAAATTTTCCATTTATAATTATAAGTAATCATATTGAGTTCATTAAAATACGTTAAACATTTATGCAATATCATTGTATAATTTAAATTCATATTTTATTTTTCATTTAGAACACATAAACACGAAAACATTAATATGCCTGCAAAAGGTGCTCTGCACAACGAAATTACAATTGCAGATGCGAAATCGAAATCAGCATCAACTGATCTAAAAGGGTAAGAATATACATAAAAGCATCAATACAACTCGATATTTTTTTTATTAAAAAGTGACAAGATTTACGCAAAAATCAAATCTATTTACTTCTATATGTTCGTAAATTAAAAAATGAAAAAATATATTTTTGTTATTATAGAGATCCAATTTTAATAAAAATAGAATGCTTTTTTATGTTCTAATTAATAAGTAGGGTCATTCTTTAAATCTTCTACTGTATCTATATTTTTTGTTTTTTGTTCGATTTTAGTATTTAAGTTTTTCATTTTACTTGTTTGTTTTCGAAATTGAATACTATAAAGAGCCTTTAAGTATTAAAATCAAATAAAAAATAAAAAATAAAATAAAAAATATAGAGGTTTGAAAAAATTTTTTTCATTAAATTATATGCACAAATAAAATATCAAATTTGTATAATATAGAATGCTTTTACATGTATGATTACCAATTTCATCAGATCTAAACTAACTAAAACTCTTTTTTCTGGTTGCTCTATTATACTGCAATATACAATAGTCATAAAAACTTAAATAGACTTACATAGGCATTATAAAAATAATGATGCTTAATTTTAGAATATAGAATCAGATATTTGTCAGTATTTCAAGCAACCATTAATTTTAAGATTGCTGAAATAAAAAAATGTCTTTTTGAAATTTATATTAGATTTTTTCTAACGCTATGAATATATTAAATTATCAAGATTCAAAAGATTAATGATTTACTATCATTAATTTCTTATTTCTTTAGACTGCTAATTACGTTGCTTTTACATAATATAAAAAGCGTTTTATTTAATTAGAACACTATGATGTTACTATGAGAATTATTTTAAAATCTTTTGTCAAGATTTGAAAAAGCACAATAAATTTATTAAAAATATATTTATTAAATACATGTAATAATAAAATAACGCACGTAATAATTACGTTCAATAATTAAATTCAATCCATCAAATAAAGCAACAAATCAACTTAACAACTAATAATTTTATATGTTCTAACTTGACTTTATCAATCTACTATATATCAAGAAATACGACTAGTTATAAATTAATTGCATTCACTTAGGTGTATTTGTAAAAATAAAAATTCAGTTCAAACAACACTAATCCCATTTTTCTATTTGTCAAGAACAAACTATCACCTTATCTCTCGAGAATACCACTATACGCGAATCTCACAAAATCACCGTTCAAATTCTCCATCATTTCCCGCCACTCTAAATCTCGCGGCGAAAGGGGGGGAGGCTCGTGGGCGGAAACGTGCGCGCGCAGCCAAGGCTGCGCTAGAGTCCTTCAAAACAATAATCCGTAAAACCGCCATGTTTAGCAATTACTGGAGCGAGAATAGTGCGATCGAGATGCCAAGCGTCTGCTGTTTCTCTTGTACTTATTCACCGAGTGTTTTGTGCATTGAAATGCAAAAATGTAGCAGAACCTGTTGGGAGCCGGTTGGCGCCTGGCTCAAGTCGCTGATCGAGTAGCCGCCAGGCTTTTGATCAAGTCAGTTGAGACTGTGTTTGCCTCCGTCAATTAAAATATTTTCGCGAATTAGGGTCTTAGTCATCGCTTTATGACGTTTTTAACGTGAAGATTTTTCTTTGTTGCTTCGGAAGAGTACAGAGCGTTCTGTTTTTTTGTTCAAAGACTCGAACGGTTTGGGTAGAATAATTTTTCGTTAGACTTTATTGATGATCCGTAGTGCGCGAAACAGTCTGCGTTAGCGTGAGGTTAAAAATGGCAAAAAATCAAGAGATTCTCAGTTTGGAAGTATTAGAGACTAGAACTGTTGTTTATCCTACTGACTCGTGATATTATCAGTGTCTAATGACGCCTTTGTTATTGGATAGTTTTAATTTGTAGCTTCGAGCTGTATCATTTGAATATCCTGATCATTTGTTTATAAACATAATTTGGTAAATTTTTTTTAGAGTTGCGCACTAATATTTTACTAGTTCAATTATTATTTTACTTTGTTCTGTTACATTGAACTAAGATTTAACTAATATTTTTTCAGATCACAAGAAGAAAGCCCAACGATGATTAAAATAAAGAAGATAACTGGAACAATGATTATATTATCTTTCTTTTTCATTACTATTGGATTAACTATGGGATTACTTTGGCCAGGAATGTTCCTTGATATAATGAAAAAGGTAAAGTTTATTTTTTAAAGTAATTTGCACATATGTCTATTGTTTGTTTTGATTACAGGAATTAGTTTTATCGCCAAATTCTACAAGTTACAAAATCTGGCAAGAGACTCCTGTCCCGATGTATTTAAAAATATATTTGTACAATTGGACTAATGCTAATGAAATTGGCGTCAATCCCAAAATAAAACCACATTTTGCTCAAATGGGACCTTATGTTTTTAGGTATGAAGAAACAAAAATATTTTGCTTTTAAATAATAATATTAACTTAAAAACAAACAATTTAATTTCAATAGAGAAATAGATTACAAAGTAAATCAGCAATGGAATGAAAACAATGGGACTGTAACATTTCAACAAAGAAGAATATGGCATTTTGAAAAATCTTTATCAAATGGTTCCTTATCAGATAAAGTAACTAATTTAAATCCTGTAGCTGCTGTAAGTATTTGTATTTAAATAAAATCATTTTATTTATTATGCTAAATTCACATTTATCTTTTCAGACAATAACATACATGGTCAGACATTCAAATAGAATAAAGAAATTGATTGTAGACAAAGCTTTACAGAGACTCGAAAGAATTGTTATTACTAAAACTGTAAAAGAGATTCTATTTGATGGTTATGATGATTTATTACTTAAAGTGGCTGTAGAATTAGAGTTAACTACGATACCTTTTGATAAATTTGCTTGGTTTTATGATGTAAGTAAATAATTAGTAGATTAAATATTTCTAAAATATTTACTTTAAATTAAATTTTAAAAAGTCAAAATAATTTCAAAAATTCTCTTAACAAATTTATTTTTATTTTTAATTAAAAAAACATTAAGACAATTAAGAAATGAATTTCTTTTACTTTTAGCGTAATGGTTCTGCTACCTATGATGGAACTTTCAACATGCTGACTGGTAAAGATAACATGTATGACATTGGAATTATTAAAGAATGGAAATATTCCAAGGTTTCCTCATACTATTCACGTACTTGTGGAGATATATTTGGTACTAATGGAGATTTGTGGCCTCCACTCCCTAATAATGATACTGTTTCAGTATTTTCTCCTGATACCTGCACGTAAGTTTGTAAAAAAACTGATCAATGTTGTGTATAAAAATAGTAAATATAATAAATAAATAGCTATTTAAAAGAAATTATCTTAAATAACTGATAATTTTATTTTAGAACTTTATCATTAAAAGCAGCTGGCAGCAGTGAATGGTTAGGTTTAACAGGGAAAAAATTTGTATCAGATGAAGATATGTTTGATAATGGAACAAGAGTAGAGTCTAGAAAATGTTATTGTGAGGGAGTAGAGTGTCAGCCTAGTGGAACATTGAATGTTTCTAATTGTAAATTTGGCGCACCCGCTTTTATCAGCTTACCCCATTTTTATTTGGCAGATGAAAGTTATAGACAAAATATCAGTGGAATGAATCCAAACAAAGAAGATCATGAATTTTCATTAGTTGTATTACCGGTAAGCATTTTTTAGTGCTAAATGACATACTCTCTAAAAGAAAAAGTGTGAATCCATCTCAAAATTCACACCTTATCTCAATTCACACCTTACGAGGTTTGAATTTTGATAAACTTCAAAATTCACACCTTCTGAGGTGTGAATTTCAGTAGACTTTAAAATTCACACCTTCTGAGGTATGAATTTCAATAGACTTTAAAATTCACACCTTATGAGGTGTGATTTTTAGTAAACTTCAAAATTCCCACCTTATCAGGTGTAATATTCATAAATACCTATAAAGTAATAATAGATATTTTAGATTTTGCACATACTTTATCAGTAATAAATAATTTAATAGTTGTTAAAAATATAATAGTAAATATAGTTTAATATAGATATTTTAAATAAGTTTTTGTAAAAAATTAATATACTTATCCTGAATAATTATTTTTTTGAATTAATTATAGCATTCTGTATTTTAAATAAAGTTTTCCTTAGGATGAAAAAACTTATTTAAGTATTTATTAGGTACATATTTATTTAATGTTTCAGAGTACTGGTACCCCAATGCAAGTACGAGCATCTTTGCAAATTAATTTCTTAGTACAGCCAGAATCAGGCTTTAGGTAAATTTTTACATTTTATTTCGTACACTCACTTTCTTCAAATTTATTATTAATAATCTTGAATTTCTATTTCAGATATTTTACAGATCTTCCTAAAATGTATGTTCCAATGCTATGGTTTACGCAAGAAGTAAATTTGACATCTGAATTTGCTAACCAAGTGAAAATTCTAGTAATACTGCCTCCTCTGGGAACTGGAATATTATTTAGTCTTGCAGCAATTGGAGTACTTTTAGTTGTAATTGCTGTTTTCCTATATTTCCGACAAAAATTGAGAGATGAACAAAATGTGAATCTTTTACCCAAAGACATACAGAAAGCGGGCAGAGATTCAGAAGCTACTGTTCATAATGAATAATAGTTATATTAATGAATGCCATATTGATTGAAACGATTGCTGCCAATCAATGTTTTATTCTTGCAATGCGAGTTGAAGATGTCAATCACGTAATTCTAAAGGTTTTAAAAACTTAAGTGCCTAGAGATTTATTTTATTTGTACTTATACATCAAGAATTTTAAGAAATCAGGAATTAAAATTTACAAATTGAAATATCTGCAGATCAATAGTACGACAGCTAAAAGTTATGTTTGTAATATTAACTTTGGTTTTCCATAAATCAATGATTCACATTTCTATTGAAACTCGACACATGTTAGAGTATTAATTAACTTTTAAAATAATAGAATTATTGTAATTCCTGATTTATTCAATTAGTAAGAAATAATACTATTTGAAATTTATCAAATAATAAATAAGATAATCTTTATAAATAATGACTTTTGACGAAAATAAAGTTTTGCCAGGTAGTAGTATATTTTTGTTATGGTAAAAACTTGAATTTTTTCTTCAAAATGTCATTTTTCAAAAATGCCTTCAGAATAATTATAACTATATATTTTCAGCAATTGTACATTTGATAAAACTGATGTATAAAATTGTTATGATTAGTTATAGTCAAAAAGAGAAATAATTTAAATGTTACAGCTTAGCTTAAGTATGAAACATTAGGTAGAAGAAGACTGTGATAATGCGTATTGAGGGACTTTTCTGCTACCTTTATTAGAGTACGGAGTAGGCGTTATTATATTTTTAAGATGGCTTCTTTTCTTCTATTATGAAGACTTTGAAATCGTTTTTATTAAAATTTTACGTACTATAATTAGTTTTCTAAATATTTTTTTTTATTTGTAAAGATGTACATGATTGTAAATAGATTATATGCGATTTATTATAAATCGATGTTCTTTTAATTTATCTTGACTTTTAAGGCCAAAAATTACTTTAAAATTCATATTATCAATTACATATAATATGGGAAAATAGTAATTTTTAAAGATAAATACATTCGATAATCGAACCCTCCAGCTTTGAATTTTTATATGTTAACTCTGCTAACAAAGACTAGTACTTTTTATTTCACGCCGAAACTAGTAAACTTCGCAATCTCTCGACGAAAAATTACTGTTAAAGGTTTCATATAAGGCAGTCTTCAATGAATTATTTAAAAATTATTTTATCGTATACGATTCAAAAGATTTTTCACTAGACTTCTCAAGGCATATAAATTATAAGAATTTATTTCAAAAAATACATTATATGCATCAGCACTTGTCAAAAAATACATTAAACAAAAATTAAAATTGACTAAAAACGCATCTTAATAAAAATTGTAGAATTATATTAAACGGTAAAAATCGTTGATAGTTTAAAAAATACATCTGGTGGAGAATTCAGTAAACGAAAATGCAAGTTATATTAAGTTAAAAAATAAAACTAAAATATTATACTAATTACAATTAAATTTAAAAATATTTTTTATATATCCCACAATAAGTGCCTATGTTTATTCCGAGTGGGAATCAAAAATTGGTATTCTTTATCTATCTAAGTGATTTTTTTATATACCTAATTACGTAATATACTAATATAACGTTATAAAATAGTATAAAATAAAAAAGACATTAATTCATTGATGAAAGGGGGAATATTTTAGAATCCCCTATAAAAAAGTATTACTTTCGAAAATTTCTACAAAACCTACTAATTTTAGCAATTCTGCCTTCGCGGTATAATAGCGATTTACTAGACTTTTAATCTTTTCGTCTTAAGTCAGAAATCTAAAAGTGTTATTGTTCATGTCAAATGTGAGAACAAATTTAGACTTAACCATTAATTTGACATATGTTACACTTTGCCGAAAATTTGAAAAGTACTTGTCTTTGTTAAGAACAACAGTATAAACTTAGTTTCCATTTGTTCATAATTTTTCATATTATATGTCTTCTTTTTTGTACTAAATATAAACTTTTTTTACAATATTAGTCTTTGTTAAAAAATAAATGTTAATAAAATAAATTATTGTTATTATTATTTTTCACAAATGCAACTAAAAAAATAATTTAAAATTTAAATTCTTGAGTGACAATATATGTGTATTGAGAAAAAATTTTAATTATTAATAAAAAATTTAATCTCATAATCTAATTTTATAATTGACCTTGTTTATCTCATTTTTAAAACAGAAAATCCAAGATCAGCTTATATATCAGTTTTTTCTATACAATAAATATAATTATATCAGTCCCTTAAGTTTACTTAATTGATCCTACTCGTTATTTGTAAACTTGACTGCAAGTACCCTGGTGGAAATGGATTCCATTTTATGGCTAATTAATACCTTATAAGATAGAAAATAGGTAAAAACTAGTTATTTCCAGGGTAATTCGAATATAAAATAAAAAAAGGAAAAAGGTTTATACAAATCTTAAATAGACGAGATTTTATAGACAAAGACACTATGTTGTTTGCTGGTATAGTTATTAGGAAAATAATCGATAATGCAAACAAATCCAATTGTACAAAATCAGTTCAACATTTCAAAGACTATTTGCATTCCTTTTATTTACAATTTATTCAATTGAAAAGATTGTCTTCGCAGCTTCAAAGCCTCTTCCACAACATTTTTATTCCCAGATAAGAATGACAAGCACAACGATATTCCATTGAAAATCAGAGAGCCCAGTTATGCGTTTTCCCGTGCAGTGTGTCGAAGGCTTTTCTGAGCTTCTGAATACGATTCGTCAAGGCGAACAGACGAATATAAATTGTTGCGAGCTAGCATATATTTTTCTTTAAGGTCAACATGGTCAACAAGGCTTGCACTACGCGCCGGAGCGCGGACAATGTGATCGTCGCTATCTCTTGAATCTAAACCGTGAGCTTCTCCGCGCCACGAGTGTCTATATGTAAAGCCCCAATGTCTCGTGAGAAATTCATCTGTCGCGTCATTGCGGTACTGGCGACGGGCCTATATAGCTCATCCTCAGCCGCGATAATTGAATATAAATTTTAATGAAAATTAAGGACTGCCGTCTTCGAGGCGCGATTTGTTTTGTCTTTTAAAGGCACTTTTCAAATTTAAATTGGACGTTAAAATTATATTTAGTTTAATTGGCACCTGGACGCGGAATATTGAGTTTGCTAATTAAGCGTTATGAATGATGGAATAATATGAATTGTGGGCGTTTCGAACCAATTCTATAGATAGGGCACTATGTTATAATAATGTTTGTAAGAATATTGTTGTAGCAAGCATCCAACGTTGATGCTGAATCAAAGCGTTGAAGGCAACGTCTCAGGAACATTAAAATACCGAATTCTGGATCGCTTTCATATAACATTCAGAAAAGAAATGTGAAAATAATAAATTTTATATTAAAAAGTTTGTATTAATGTTTTAGTATATTTTCCATAACTGTACTGAAAGTTACGTTTGATGATGACGTTCCCATAATAATAATTTGAATATAAAGAAACAAACATTCTAATATTCCAGCAAAGTTGCTAAAACATAGAAACCCTTACCAGTAACGTTGCATGATTGCTAAGGCAATTTTCCGAGAATTTTTCTAGATAATATTACTATGGTATTATTATGGTTAATTAATTATATCTATAACAATCGATTAATACTAATACATTTGTACATAGATACAAAAATGTTTCAAATAGAGATCTAGTAATAATTGCACTCTCGCTGATCTGTTTGTAGCAACCCAGAGAGTATTAATTAACTTGATGCTAAGTGAATCCGATACGTATATGAACATGCATACATTTCTCGACGTCAGTGAAGCGATAGCTCTTTCAAATCGAACATCCATCGTTACACATCGCTCTGCTAGAGTCTGAATTTCATGTTACCTGAGCATTTGCTTCATAAATTCTGCATTGATATCGAGTTTTCTCTCTAAATTTTCCTATGCTCATCATATCGTGTTTTTAGTAATCAAACTTGTTATTATGTGGTAACAAAATGATGGAAAACATCAAGAAATTCCGTCAGATTAGCTGGTGAATTATTAATATGTCAATCTTTCACATAAATACGAGAAATTACTATTAAAAAAACCGTTGCTTACGGCTAAAGATATTCGTCGATACTCTCGAACGCATTGATAGCCTGGCGGAAATTAGCAAATATAAACAAACATAAAAATGTAAAAAACGTATAATAGAATAGATAAAAAAAAAATGTAACAAATGTAAAAAAGGTACTTTTACATTGAATTTTGGACGGTCTTAACATTTTGTTAGACTTCCTTACGTTTTATTATAGATAGTAATTTTTTTTACAGTTTATTAAGTTCTTTTAAATTTATTTTACTTTATAAAATTACTTTACTATTTTTTAAATTTTATTTTATATTTTTATAGCTCTATTATATTTAATTATTTACTCATTTTTTCAACATTAATGTACAATACAACTTGATCACAAATTGTTCCATTTTTTTACGATTTACAGATATCAAAAACAAATAAAAACTTATGATTTTGTCATTTTAAAAAAAGTCAGTCTGACTAATGGATTTCCCTGGCTTAAATGACCTGGGCATTTAAATATATTCAAGGGAAATCCTGCGCCGCATAACGGCAAGAAGTAAATTAAGAAAGAAATTACATGAAATACGAAAACATAATAAATTGTAAAGAAATGTAAAAATAAGTTTGAAAATGTAAGAAAATGAAAAAAAAGTATAAAGAATATCCTATATATAACTTTTTTCACATTTTTTTTCATTTTTTTACATTTTCAATTTTTGTTAGGGAGAGCGTATATATTCTCCACAAATTAATTTAAATTTAAGATAACTTATGTTATCAGCACAATTTATAGAGGGCATATAAAGTATATAGCTTTATATATATATATATATGTGCACCACGCTTGATTGTAATGGACATTATAGTACCACGCACGTTACTTCATTCATAAAACCGCAGGATATGCGCGCAAAATTGATTTGACTTGATACACATGTCGTCATATGATATTCTGTAAATTTGCTCAAGAGCAATATAATTCGTTCCGCATATACCTATTTCTCCGCACTTTCGTTGACATGATGGATCATTGCGCACATAAAAGATTTCCGTAAACTGTGTAGTAGATGCACCAGGTTATAAGCAACTTACGGTCGGGCGTAAAAGATTGAGGTCAGTGAGAAAAATTTATCCATTGTTCAGAGTCGACTTTAAAGCGATATTATAAGGCTAAAACAATTTTTGTAAATTGCCTTTATTTTTAAATATAAAACTTATTTTAATTAGAAAGTTAAAGTTTACAAGTTACGAGGGCTTTGAACGCAAGAAGCAATATGAGAAAATTTATAATAGATTATACATCTACCAAGTAAGAAACCATTTCTTTTGAAAGAAAAAATATTGGTTGTCTTTTCTTTGACAAAGAAATTAAATTTCATTCTCTTAGAAAAAAATTGTTTATTTTCCCACTTTTTTCTCAAGAATTTAAAAGAAGTAGGTATTAAAAATTAAAAATTGACACATCTACCGATCAATAGTACAATAGCTAAAAGCTGTTATTTTATAAATTTTTAAGTAGTTCGACCATTCCTCAAAATGAGCTATCATCTATTCTTACGTGCATAAAAAACAGCTACTACTGAACCCTCATCGAAAAGATATGACTAGCAACACGAAGAAAATGCTATTTCCGATTCGAATGAGGTGTCAAAAAGACGTGTCGGAATCGAGAACGCGGCAAGCTAGAAATAACTCATTTTCTCCCCTTGTTGAACAATGTACTATCGACCATTATTTACCGCTTGCATACCTTTTAACATAATGAATTTTTCAATTTTTAATTACTTTACAGACGATAAAAAATTATTTTTGCATCGGTTTTTCTGCACCTCTTGATGTTTCAAATTCGTTATATTTCACCCAAGAAAAATATCTTCTACATCAATAACAACTTTATTAACGACCCCTTACAGCTGGCAAAAAGGTAAACTAGAAGGTATTGCACAAATAAAAATATTAGAAATTACTGAAGACTTAATTAATAAAACAGTAATTTTATTGCCAAAAAACACCAAAATCCCAACTAGTTGCTTTCTTACACCAGTTCAATGCCATTACAAAAGTATCCGACGTCAGATTCACATCAGTCAAAGAAATTTTTCCGGATACCTTTACAAATTTCTATGGCCGCATAGTGACAATGGCATTCACACCTTTTCTGCCCGACATTGACGTAAAGGTCAATTCAAAAGGTTGCTTCGATCAGAAAGATTTAGCCGGCCTTCAGGGAATCATTCTAAACGCATTGCAGAGATCAGTAACTTCACTTCAATTGCTTTGAAAAGAAAAAAAAATACTTGTGATATAGGAAATTAATTTATATTATCTGTATAAATTTTTATTAATTTTGACTATAAATTTTTGAGAAAAAAATGAAAAAAGTTTCATAAATGGGTTTTTTATGTTCCACGATTAGGAAAGTAAAGTTTTTTTTTTTAATATGTTTGCAACGTCTACACCTTTTAATTAATAAATGTTTTTACATTATTGAAATCCTATCTTTTTAATTTTATAATAAATTTTTAAAATTCAAGAAAATTTAAATAAATTCACTTGGTACTTCCTCGTTTAATTTCCTTCATTATCATTTGCAGTGTTATATAATTATTAATTACTAAGTACAGGTAGAGCGACACAAAGGAATACGCTTTCACGTTGGTGTATATATCATTTTATTCCGAGACTTTTCTTAGAAGCATGAAGCGTACAAAGCGAATGTACACTGAGTTCAGGGGCTTAAGTATAATCTCCGAGTGGTGCTGATGAGCCTCGGGGCCAGTCATAAACTGCCATTCTCCCGTCTCTTGCGCCTACCACGCAACCACGTCATGCAACGCACCGTTGTTCTAAAATATTTTTACTCGCAACATTTTTGTGCTCTCGTTTGGAAGCCAAAAACAGTCTCCCAAAAGCTCTGGGTTTTCCCGTACTCGTCGGGTACACACTTTTCATAAACATAAGGTCCGTACAAAGGGGTCAGATAGCCTTAGGGTAATGTTCTGTGTTACATTACCGAGCTACGAAGTTTGTTCGTCGCGGTTGGCCAGGCAAAGCCGTCCTAGATGTGACAAGACCACAAATGCGCTTGCATAAAAAATGCTAATTTAACTTTATTTGTCTCCCCTTTTTTTTAGTCGAAATCAATTGCAAATTTGTGAGAATTTTGAGCTCTCTCAGAAGTTAAGAAATCACGTAGCAATCTTGAACGCAAATATTTGCATGATAAAAATACTAAATAATTGGATCAGTACAGATTTTAAAAATATTATTTTCATACTTAACGTAATATAATTTTTAGTAACATTTACTGGAAAAAAAGTAATTAGTACCATCATATTTAAGAAGATCAGTAGTGATAATTATTCTAGAAAAATATTGTAAGCACACCTGATAAATATTTTCTTATTATAATCAAGTAGAAACAACTAAAAATATAAGTTCTCTTTACATTCAAAAATTAGTATATTAAACTAGAGAAAATATTGTTATTTGTACGCAATTTTATCGTTTAAAAAACAAGAAACTACTTAATATATAATATTTTTATGTTAACATATTATTGTTATATTAACTTGGTAAAAACAATGATAACTTTACATATAAAGAGTAAAAAAGCATAAAAGTATTTGATCAATTTTTTCAATTAAATAAATATTTATTACCAAATTAAGCTGAATGTATTTTATTTTACCGCAGGTGGACAAATAAGGAACAGTCAGGCGATAAGAAAGTTTTAGGAAAAGCTTTCATAAGAAAAACAAGGAAAGAAAGTTTTAGTTCGTAAAATCCCATTTTGACACTGGCCTCGTAAGAGGTAGTCCTAATGCAAAGGACAAAGATAACCGGAGGGGAGGACGGTATGTTTTCCTCATATTCACACCGTTACTGCCTTTAATTTTTTTCGATAATTTTTCATAAAGAAGTTTGAGCTTTTATGTTCTATTTCTTTTTCTGTTATGAGAGTATATTTGGCTACGATAAGAAAAATTATAGCGAGGGGGCGTCAAAATGAGTAATGTATCTGCCAATGCCGTGCAGTCTAGGCGCAGATGAAATTATTGATTTCTGCGACTTAATTTCACAATAACGATCAATCAAAATCTAATATAGATAAGCGATTCGAAGATGTGATCTTTGATTACGATCTTTTACGAATTACTCATTAATCTTATATTGAAAGCTCGAACAGTTTACTAAATAATTATTGCCTGGGGCAATATATTTTGTTTGTTCGTTATGTAAGGATTATGGCTTATGTGGCGTAATGATGTAAATTTTAACATAAGACAATTTTTTATGCACCTTTAATCATAATTTTTATTTAAATATAACTTTTTTTGTTTAACAATAATTTTATACAAAGTAGTTTAAATAAACTAAATAACATTCAAAACGTTTGAATTATTTTTCAAAATGTTCAACCAATTTTAAAAGTATAACAGGTAAGAATTGAAAAATAAAACTCGCAGCACAAATTGCGATAGATTCTTATCGAAATAGAGATCGAAACGTATTTTTAAAGCGAATGACGTATCACTGCTTTTGACGCTCGTAAGAAATGAAAACGCTAGGGACGCTATGTACTTGGAAGATGCTATTGCTGAGAGCCTGTCAAGCATGGTTAGAAAATTTTTGTATCAGGAGCCAGCGTGCGCAGCAAGAAATGCAAGAACGGAGCTAGCATATAACAAGTATAACATATTTTATCCATGTCGATTATAAATATAAAAAAAGAAGGAAAATATGAGCATCGAACTGAAATTAAACTATATTCCATTAAATAAGAAAAATATTAAATTTTAGACAATTATGAGTGGCAAGGAGTAAACTAAGAAATTTTATTACAATTTTTATTATTTAAAAAATACAGCAGTAGAAAAAGACAAATGTGGCCAGACACTATTTTTAACACGCACTCTTTTTCTCAACTTCTTCTAACTGCCGGAGCGGTTAAAACTACTCATTTCGACCATAAAAAATGTCACTTTTCATTAGTTAAACTTTAAATTGAGTCACCGAACTTTTCAAGGTTCGGTCGTTAACGTCGGGAAGCCGCTCACTACTTCACCCCTCGCGCTAACAATATTACATAATTACGAGGAAATAGAAAAAAAATCTGATAAAGGGTCCTTTTGACGAAGAGAGAGCACGAGAGAGGGAGAGAAGGGGAGTGAGTGAGAGAGAGAGAGACGAATTCGCCCCTCGAGGTCAGGAAAGAAAAAAAGACGTGAGTCGATATAGGAGGAAAACAAACAATACGGACAGTGTCTATATAAACCAGGCAATGGCTCCGAGAAAAATTGCCGGGCGAAAAAGAGCAAAAGAGGAAGGACTCGCTGATCCGAGGATAAGAGTGCAGTGCCGATGTTATTGTTGAGCGCGCAAGCCCCGATATATACCCTCTCCTTGCTCTCCTTTCGCTCTCTGTACACGTGCATTGCGTGCACCTGCGAAGAAGCGGACGTATAGCGTCAGAGCCGATAGTATGAAAATGACGTTGTTTTGAAATGACGCGCGTATGGCCGCTGAGATAACGCGGCAGGATAACGTATGGGGCAAACACGAATGAAGGAGGCACGCGAGAGCGCATCGATTATGTCATCTTCTTGCCCTGGCGCGTACGTATAACCCTTCTTTCACTACTTTCAGATAAAATTCTAGTTGTTAATACCAGAATGGCAGAATGTTACTAGAATTGATAGTAACTGTCGATCTTAATCTTAAATCGTTGTTACCAGAACTATACAATTTATAATAACGAGTACTTGAAAAAAGTAGTTTGTACGAGAATTCGTAACTAGATCAGTAGTATTAACCGTACTAGAAATATAGTAAACTTACTTTATATTCGGATACGTAAACTATACTTTTAAAAAAGGTTAATGCAACTATATTTTCTAATATAAGGCTTGCTATAAATGATGTAAGTGCTACTATAATTATTTAGTAGTCTAAATAATATTTCTAGTATGCCATAGAAATTTTAAGAGAAGTAATTTTTTTATTTATGTTAGAAAATTTACGATTAATAATAAAATAAAATTGATTGGATTAATAAAATAGAATGAGTTAAGAAATTTAAAAAAATATATATTAAACAAAATTAACAATCAATACTTTAATTAACCTACAAATTTTTTCAAACGTTAAAATATAAATTCAGTAAGTACAGTTAAAAATAAATCTTATTTAAGTATTGAAATAATAGTATTTAAAATTTACTAATTCATTTAACAATTAGAGTCAGAGTAATTATAAAATATTGTAAGATCTGATGAGAATACTCTCGGTGAAATCTGATTCAATACAAAGCAGTGGATTATGATAGAGCCTTCGTCAATTAAATGACCTAAGTAATTTTTGAGAATCAGTCAAAAACAGCTTATTTTTCAATAATACTCATTTTTATTGCTTTCTAACTACGCTCAAAATGAATGGTTATCTAGGCTACTTTTAGCCGTAAAAACAGGTCTATCTCAAGCCTGAGATGGGAAAAATATTTTTAATACATTTTCGTTTGATGAATGCTTCTACGATACATAAAAAAGAAAAGATGACCAGAAGCGCATGGTATATTTTCCCCTTGGGATAGCGTGCAAAACAGCCACAATCTTTCAGAGGATCAAGAGGAGCTTTAATTTAAAAAGAACCACTATCTTTAGCTGATAAAAGAATTAAGAAAAACTCATTAAATGGGTAATATATCTTATAAGACTTTGGCTTGCCATACTTGACATGTTTCTACTTAAATGTATATTATAAAAAATATTAAAAATTTATTAATTTTATAAAATTTATTAATTTTATTTAACTTATTACTCGTTACATATTATTAAATATTGTCACTATAATATATTGATGTTACTAGTAAACAGAACAATTTCTAAATCGACATTTTAATAGTTTCATCACGTTATATCAAGATTTTTGCATTTTTTATTGGATTGAGATGTGATAGCAATACAGGAATAAATATTCATATTTTTTTCAATTTCATAGAATGACACCTAAGTGTGCGTGCTGAATAATAATTTCGATCATTTTTTTTATCTTTAATCTGTAAGATACGTAAAGCATTTAATACGTACGTAATACTTACAGTAACTCATTTCTTAAAACTAACATTACTAAATCTAAACAAGAAAATCTGTTTTCACATTTTATTCTCA
>JAPYZA010002406.1:0-21946 GCA_030522685.1 Eupelmus azureus | reverse complement strand
AGACCGGATCCACCGCGAATTAGTAGGGTCAATGACGCACGATTTTCTCGCGTTTTTCCTCACATCTCCTTCCAGAAGACGGCTCCTTCTGCGCTCTATCTTTCTATCCTTCGCCAAACAGGCGATAAATAAATCTCGAGCCTCGGGCGCACTTCCGCAAGGAAACAAAAGTGCCCCGTCGGAGCAGTTAACGCATAAATTATATTGCCTCGGAAAAGGGTATACAGGTATACGTACGCACGGTATAACCTGTGGAAGAATCTTTTACGCGGTCAAAGGCGCAATCGCGGTAAAGTTCGAGGCGCGAGCGCGGAAGAGGCGAGAATTTATTTTGATGAACGAAACTTGCCGGTGTCTTTCCTTCATGGCAATTAAAGCGTTGGCGAATTGATGCTTGTGTAAGAAACTAGGCTGTTTTTGAGGTTTATAAAAGGTCTTGTCTCTGTCTATAAAAATAGAGTAAATAAATTTTGTATTTATAATTATTAGTATAAACAACAATGAATAATTAAAAATTATTTTAATAAACATTTAATACTAAAAATTATTTTAATACTATGATTTCCATACTAAGAATATGAATTTCAGTCTTTCTATGCATCTTCATTACCAGCATTCCTTCCAGACATCTCCTAAACGCGCACTGTAACTCGCCTCTTCACTATTTCGATCATTAGCATCCGCCAGCTTCAACGTACACATATATACTTAAGACCCCCGAAAAAGCGCACCAGCTTGACGTGGCTTGCGCACCGAAAATCCGATTACCGACTCCGCCCGTTGCTTGTTACTCGGAGTATCTTTGTCAATGTCTCGCGCGTCTCTGCCTAGCAGTCTCACTGCTTTTTTTTTATTTTTCATTTTTTTTTCACTAACTCGCTATCCTTCTTCCGTTGCTCGCGGCGACAGCCAGTGGTGCGCACGTGCAAGTGATTTCTTATAGCGGCGATGGCGTGCCGATATTTGGGTTGACGTCCTGTCGCAGGCTGACTTTATATAAGCAGCTTTCATGGATTTCTTGTGGAGGGGCTAACTCAGTTTTTTTTTTTTTTGAGCAATTGATTGGTTTTGAATTTGATGAGAGTTGTCGTTTATTGAATTACAGTGAAAGCTGAAATCGGTTATAATCCATGTTTTTATCACAAATCTTTTTTAATCCAGCAATTGTGGGTAATAGCTGGCTGCTACTTCCTTTAAACAAGTTATAAAACATCCAGTCATTATTTCCTGCTTAGATTAAAATATAATTAGAAAGAAATCCATTAAAACCGAGGTTAAAAATTTCAAAAAATATTTAAAAGCTCTAATTTATTCTATTAAATATGAGTTGATAAACTATCAACGAGGGTTTATTCGATACTTTTTGACACCCTTTATATTTATTCACTTAATTAGAGCAAAAGCAAAATGAAACCTGAATTCTTTACAAGTTTAGAGAATTTTTTATTTTAATTTATCTCTTTATAAAAATACGCATCACTGAAATGTAGGTGAAAAATTCTATATACTTTCATTAATTTTCTTGCGTTTTTTGACAGAAATTACATTTCAATTTCTCATGTAACGACCTAAAATTAATTTTAATTTCTTTTTAAGTTTTTACCAATTCCAATAATTATCAGTTCATAAATCTAACCCAAAAACCTCAAAAATCCTCTTGACATACAAAATCTCACCCAAAACCTCAAATCTTCTCGCACCTCGAATCATTAAGCGAGTATCCCGCAGTAGTAACAGCCGTGTTTGGTCGGCCAACCCGAACTACACCGTCTCGTTCCTTCAGAAACTGACTCAGCACTTCCTTCTCCGGTCGCGAGCCTACTTAAGAGTTCCATCATCCTCTTATACACGTGCGCGACGATTAACTCGTCTGGCGCGCTCGGCGAGCGCTCGCTGACACGGGCGCGGAAATCGATAATTCGAGAGGATGCGCTCACGTTGAACGTGCTAATTTCTGATTATCGAGGAGGACTGATATCTGTGCTGAGGGTTGCCGCGCGGGTTCGAGGAGCCGTGGGCAGAACTTGACGATCACTGGCAGCTGATTTTGGCGGCGCCGCGACTCACGGAAGTGTCAGGGAGAGTTTGATTCGATTATTGAGTTATCTTGTTTGGGAGGGGATGGGATTTTTCTTTTTAACAAGTATGCTGGTTAATTACTTTCGAATGAACGGTGATTGAACTAAAATAATTATGGATTTTTATGAAGTTATATCAAGTTTGTTAGGTATAGTGATCATTAATCAGATTATTAAGTGGATTTATTGTTTATTTTCAGTTAATGTTTACTATAATGTGATAATGATACTGTGTTTACTATAATATAATTTATATAATAATGCAATTAATTTATCTCAAGATTAAACATATCTGGTAAATATTTAACTAAATTACTTTTTAAACACGTATTTTTTGTAAATCAGCGATTTCAACTGTCGATAAAAGACTTTCAATTATCAATACAAATTATTGGATTACATTTCACAAATTAATCAATTCATAATATACTTATTAGAAGCTTTATCTTACGTATTCATTCACTTAAAATATTCACGAGAAAGCCTCTCATATTTTCAAATCTTTCAGAGCACCCGATCGAGGCTTTCCTTTAAAAATGACTGATCGAGCTCTTATCGAAATTATTAAATTCCCAACACTCTTCTTCGGCAAACTTTATAAAAACCGGGGAGAAAATAAAGTTACTCGCCGGGACGAGCAACATTACGCTGTGAATTATGTCAAAAACGCGCTTGCACCGGGGCGCGAGTAATTCCAGCGTGGCGCGCTGCGAGAAGTATAATTTGATCCTATTGGAAAACGTCAACGATAATTCCACAATATTAAGCGTGGCAATTTTCATTTCCTCGACGGCGCGTAGAAAGAAGAAAAAAGGGGAAAGCAGGAAATCAATGCCCTGGCTTTTTTGCTTTCCCCTATCTCCCGGAAAATTATCATGTCAAATCGATCATGCCCATCGCGTTCGTGCTGGTCTCTCTTTTTATGCCCGCCAGACGCACGTCCTTAGTGAAGCATCGGAGGCGCCCCTTGATAAATTGCGTTTTATTATGCCGCGGTATGCTGTGGACGCGGCTTGTGTATATAGGTGCGAGTGATAAATGCGTTTATATCCTGTGATCCACGGTTAATTGTTGGGATTCGAAGCTGTATGCTGATAACTATACTATTCAAATTTTGGTAATCGTGACGGTTTTATTATCAAATTAAGTTCGGTCAGTCAAGACATGATCCGAATTCCTACTACGTTGATAGTTCTGATCACTGCTTGATCGGGATTATAACGCTTATTCGTCAGGGTCGTATTAATATCTTAAGTTTAGGGTATTCTCATCACTTTCCCATACATACACAATAATAATTTATTTACTTTCTATTGAAAATAAAATGCTTCGTTGCTTATAGTTGTAAGTAATAAAAGAAAAATAGATGTAGTGAAATACCGAAATTCTATTATTATTTGTTCCATTAACGAAATCAGAGTAATGAAGCTTGCAGTCTCGCTTAGTGCACTCCAAAAATATTGCCAACGTAATTATTCCATTCAACTCTCCTTCATACGGTGTGCACACACTGCCTTCTCCAATAAACTCACAGCTCCGTAATAGCACACATCCCTCATTTTCCGTCTAAAGTAAGATGTCGGGTCTCTCTCTCTTTCTCTCTCGGATATTTGCTCCCACACAATACGCAGACACACATACGTATACAGAATGCTGTATATGGCTCGCCCTCAGGAATGTACAGATAGCCTATACGCAGACTGCCTCTGAAAGAGAGAGAGAATAAGAGAGAGAGAGAGAGAGAGAGAGAGAGAGAGAGAGATCTGAGAAATTCAATTATTGAGCGAGCATTCGGCAGAGTAGTGGCTGAGAAAGTTCGTGAAATGCCTTATTTTGCGGGTGAATGTCGGACTAGATATTCGATACGTAGGAATTGCAAATGAGTGATTTTTTAAGAGAAATATATCCAATGCAATTAGTGCGGTTATCAGATTATTTTGTTTGAATTTCCGTATGTTTGTTTGAATGTATTGACCGATAATGCTGTTATTTTCACGAATATATTTAATCTGCTGTGTATTATGCTGAAAATTGAGGTTCAGTGATAGCTTTTGATAGAAAGTTTGATAAGCGATTTAATTAAAAGTATTTTATAATCATATTGAGTTAATGATCTATATAAGCATAGATAAATTAGATTAGATAACATCACATATTTTTAAAATCATTAAAACTTAATAACCTTTTTGTAACAAAAGAATTTCTAAAACTATTGGATATTTTACAGAAATTGGTAAAAACACTTTATATTCAAATAACATTTACACTTTGCTTAAAAAGAACTTAGACGTAAAAGCTATGAAGTACGTGAAAATGTAATTCTATCCTGAAATACTATTTTATTGAAGATAGAAATATCTACTGTGGCGCTATTGCGATACCGCATAGTATGATGATCCTATTTTTCTAACACTCAAATGGCAAAGACATGTTTTGAAAATAAATAACCATTGTTCCACGCAAAAATGTTTTCGAAATATCATGAGGTATTGAATTATTACCCATAATCTTATATTTTTTGTTTATTCAAACAAAAATGTGGCCAATGTTAAATGGTTGCAGTTATTATCGTTCTTAATTCAGTCAGCGGATGGCAGTGCCCCTTAGCTAATTTATACTCTCATCAAGTAAAAAATTTTATATTTTAATTCAAAGTTAAAATTATAAGTGCTTGTGATTGTTTCTGTAATTATTTTAAAATGTTCAACAAAATTTTTTCCTATAAAGAATCCTACAGTTAAGCTAGAAAACCTTCCCGCAGTAACCTTAAACAAAACATTTTTAACCAGCAACCCATTTTTAAAAAAGCATATACTTCTTCATCCCAAACAAACGCACTACCACAAAAGCAAACGCGCCATTCTTCAAATAACAGCTTACATTTAAAAAACGCATTTCACAAAACACCCCCGCGTCCCCAAATAACGCAATTACGAAGAAAAACGCGCATCGCAGCCCGAAAATCCCATTATCCGTCTTCCCGTCACGTTCGCTTGCAATCCTCCCGCGATTAAACCCAGACAAACATCAAAACAAGTCTACGCACACCCGCGCTAACTCATACAAAAAGCATTTCCACGCGCTCATCGAGATATTCGCGCGTTCTCAGGAGAAAAAAGCCGCCGTCGCGTAAACACAAAGGTCGGCCGATCGGTGATTAAATTTTGCCGACCGACCAAAGTTTATTGTTTGCGCTCGCGCGATGTAAAAGGGGAAAACGCGCGCGCCGCCGCTCGCTATATCGACGCACCGAGATTAATACTCGGGGCGCCGTGTACACTTTTGCGCGATAAGGAATTCGAGAGTTCTGGGCGATTTGTTTCGGCTCGCCAGCTCGCGTCGATGAATAGGCTGGCTGGGAGGGAAGAAGAGAAGTGTGTCAATATAACGCGAGCAGCTCTTTTGTCCGAGTCGCTTCTGCCGTCGTAGCTTTTATTGATTCTTATCGATGCGCGCACATGGGGGGAGGTGGGGGGAGAAGTTCGCGTGAATGCGAGCTGACACGTGCGAGTGTTCTGCGTGTCGTTTCCATGCGCGGAGCCGGAGCTATTTTGGGAGCGAAACTTGAAATTGGAATTTCGGTTTAAGGATGTGGGACGGCAGTTACTTTGGCTAACTTTTTTTTCAATCGGAGAGTGCTTTTATTAGGTGGATGGGAGGTTAACGTGATTACGAGTTTGTAGGTGTAACTTCAAAGTATGTGGCTTGGGATTTTTGTTCGGATGTGTAAGTGAAAAACGTCTAAATTTAATCTAAAGCATCTATTATACTTGTATTGTGTTCTAGAAAAATAAATAACAGTAACTGCACTAACCTGAAAAAATATAGCAAGGAGCACAAACGCTTGGCTAGTAACAGTAAGAGTATACGATTCTTGCAGTGTAAACAGACGAGCTCGCGCATCCCTCGAAAAAGCATGAAAAGACGCAAGTGCCTCTTGATCCGTGCATTTTTCTCCAGCTCTCATCGAATATATACACACGCGATGTGCGCTGCACAGCAACACAATAACCTCGTGGATTGGAAATTACAGGTTCGTACTGAACAAACTTGCGTAATTCACGTAAATGTTTATTTTACAGAGCCGGCAATCGTGCGGGGTATTTGGTTTTGTGCGATTCTCGCAAAAGTCGTTTGGTTCATCGTCAATGGGTATACTTGGTCATACGGTTATATTTTCGAATAGGTAAATTTGCTGTTGACAAACATAACCTGTGATCTTAGAATTTAGAATTTCACGAAGAATTTAAAATAAACGAATTCTCTTAAAAAAGTAATATACATTTTTAGGCAAACTTTCAACTTGATAAACCTATCGCAAACTTCATCAACATCCTTAAATCCTATTAACATCATTCTGTACCAGCATTAAAAATCAAGTTCCCTACGCTCCCCAACCCTATCCAATAAAAATCCCAAAGGCCTCTCGATAAGCTCCCTCGTCCAGCATGAAAGGGTTAAGAACCTTGGTCAGTTCGTAATTGAAAATCGATACCGAGCGTCCTGCATAATGCACCGCTCTATCCCTCCAATAAGAAAATTATACCAAAGTGGGCCAAAGAAACAGCGCACTCGTAAAGTTCTCATCCTAATCCCACGTGCTCGCTCCCGCGGGCAAATACGACTCCGTGTGCGAATGCTGAATTAGCTGCCTGGGCTGTGTAGCTCTTTTTCTGCGAGCCCTGGCCTCGCGGCGCCGCTAATTCGGCTAATGCGTTATCTTTGCCGAATTAAGAACTTTTTATCGCCGCGTGCGTAGTGGAAATGGGCTGCGGGCGCTCCGAAAATGACTGCACGCTAGAGGGAACGTGGAATTAATTCGGATTGGACTTTAATTTGGCTGAATGTTTGATGCGGGGAAAATTAAATTGGGAAGTTTATTAAGCGTTGGCTTAATATTGGTAATGGGCACGGGTGTATTAATGACGAGTGAGTATATTGAGACGTAAAAAGTGAGGTATGTTATTTGTATTTTAAAGTTCGGTTATATATTCATTCATTGAGTATGCTTTGCTAATCCATTATACGTGGATGCGTGTCTGTACCAAATATAGCTTAAATGAATGCATTCGTAAATTAATTAATTGGATTTCCCTAAAATGTACTTGAAAATTCTAGACAAATTCGTGGATCAATGGGAACATTTCAAGCGTAATAAAACTACTCCAAAACTACGTAAACTTTCCGAAAATTAAAATTTTTCAAAGTTAAAATAAATTCATAAACACCTCTTTTTATTTATTTTATTCATCGCGTCGCTGAAAACGGACGCCGGTCGTTAAATTATAAAAAAAATTGTGTCCAAAGAAAAAGTGTCCCACGACTGCCTGTATACACGCACATAACAGCTCAACCGCAGTTTAAACAAGTTAAAAACCTACGGCGCGCTCGCGGAAAAAGAAGAAAACAAATATAAAAAGCCCCGCAGCGCGTCGCAAAGGGATTAAAAGCGCAAATATTGATCTTTCTGAGGAAATTTTTCATACTCCGCGCTAGCCGACTAATCAACTCTCGCGACTGATGTATACATATAACCAGCGAAAATCGCCAAGAAAACGCCGGGTTAAGGATAAACCAGAAGCAGTTAGAGATTCGCTAGCACAAAAAGAAAATATAACGAGAGCGAGAAAGAAGATTTAAAGTCGTTATCGTAAACTTTCGCAGCCGATTGTCTGAAGATCGCGCAGCAATCTTATAATTACGCACTTACATCCCAGCCGATATTAGTTTCTGTTTTCCCTCTTTTTCGATGCCGAGATGAGAGCGAAATTAGTCTCACCTCTCGGAGTTCGTGGAGCACAAAGAGAAATGAATTCAAGAGCGTCTCTGCCCCCCTTCCCCCGCTGTAGACGCGACGAGTGGACTTTTGGCGCGCGCGAAGACTTTTGTGGATTTTCCGGATTAAAAACTTCTCGAGCGCCCCGGAAACGCAACGCGGCCGAGTGTTGCGAGAGCTTCTCTGTATTTCATGTGTGCTGCCTCTTGGAATTTTCATTTTTTTGTTTTCTTTTCTTTCTCAGTCTGACACATTTTTGTGCTTTACTACTTTTTTAATTGATGATTATTAAATGTTATGTAAGACGGGGAGACTGCAGTGGATTTAAAGTTAATTAAAAAAGTTTTGCGCGTTTTTGGGATTTCTACTTTGTATTCAGATTTTTTATTATTTTCTTTCTAAGATGAAATTAGATAATTCTTAAAGCGATTTTTTTAATTAAGAACTGTAGTAGTAGTGGTCCAAATATTTACCGCGTATTATGATAATGAAATATTTTAGAATTGCACTGGTTTATTTATAATCCAAACATATTTCGCCAAAAATATCATGCCACAGTACACATGTCATAAAACCTTCACAGAAATCAGAAAACAAATCAGATTTAAAACCTTTGTTTCAAATTCCTCCATTTCAACGAAAAACAACAAAAAATAATAATAAAAATAAAAAATAAAAACAACTCAACGAAATATTCCCCAACGATTCCACCTCCCCCCTCCCCCCAACTCCACCAATTTTAATAACCCCCAACCACATAAATTCGTCTCCGCATGCGAATCCAGCTCAATATGATTGTTGCGTATACGCCCGACGGATAACTCGATCAAGCTCCCGCCTCGCATCGCGTCCTTCCTTCGCGTCCTTTATACAAGGGGACGGGATTCGCGGAGCGCAACAACACTTTACGACTCGCGAGCCTCGGTTATAACCCGTCGTAGCGGGGGAAACGAGAGCGTAGTCCTCGTAAAGCGCAGATCGAAATTTCGGGATATCAGCCGGGCTCTCTCTCTCTCTCCTTTTCTGTTTCTTCGAGCCATCGCGCGTCCTTTTCCGCGCGAAAGGAGGTACTGTCTCGCCGGTGCGCGCTCACCGAGGGCCGAGGAATAAAGTTTCGAGAGAGCGGAAGGATGAGGGAAAGAAAAATTGCTTCGACTTACTCGGGAAGGGTAAGGGGGTGATTAAATGTTGAGATAAGAGATTGTATCGAGTTTTGATGATGATGCTATTGGATTTTGGAGGGAAAAGTTATTCAATTATTCGAGGAGTTTGAATCGTTTTGTTGTTAACGGCGAGTGTGGGATCTTGATGTTACAAATCGTTGGGAAAGGATTACAAGTTTCTTTTTTCTGGGAGAATACAGAATGAATTTTCGGAACGCAATTACAAAAAGAACTTTTCAAAATTTATGCAACAGCGTTCGAGCTATTTTTAAAATTGTTGTCGATCACGAAACGCAAAACTTGCGGCAACAAAAAAGCTGGAATAATATTTTTTTTTTAAAAAAACTTTCTTTTTCATGTCGCTAGCGCGCCTCGGCGAGTATTTGCATAATTTACGAGCGGCGCGCATTCGCGTAAACACAGTGTAAAGCGATACATAAACGCAAAACTTTTACGCGCGATATCGTCTCCGAATCGCTTTGCTTTATATCTCCGATTTCCCTCGTATAACGTTATATCGCGGGCTCCTCTCTCGCTTTTTCCAGCTTACGAACTTTAAAAAACAAAATAGCGCGCGGAAGCTCTTGCATCCTTATAACGATCAATTAGGCACGCGAGTCGCATTACTCCGCAGGATGTACGCACGGTTACGTGATTTTCGGTCACGCGACGCGATTACACGTTTAGGTGAGTACCAGTGGGCGCGAGCCAAGTTCTTTTCTAATTATAACAGGATACAAGAAAATTTATGCGCGGCTCGCGATTTTGTTATTTTTAAAGCGAAAGTTTTCTCGTTCTTGATCGCGCGCCGTTAGCTTCCACCCCTTTCCGTGCGTTTCTTTGAAATTCCAATTACACAGCTGGCTAAACGTATGTAATTCTCGTTTACGGCAAGTGGGGGAGTAATTAAAGTTTTTTATCAGATTACCTCCCTGTGCATGTTTGGAGAAAAAAATACCTTCGACGGCGCTTTAATTCGCCACTGCAATAATTGCAATAATGTGAAAATTGTTGAGAATTGCGCGAGCTACTGGTTTTTTTTTTTAGATTTGTATTTAATTGTTATGGGCATAATCAAGTAGTATTTTATTACAGATAAACAAAACGTTGAAGTGTAAATGAAAGCATCCCATCGAAATAATTCAACAAATTAACAACGTAAAGAGGTGAACATTAACGCGCAGCTCAAACATTTTGCAGAATTTATTTACGCAAATTTCCAACGAATTCCCCGAGTTTTTGCTTCTTAACTTGCACTTAACTACAACAAACTTCCGAAACTTCATCACCCCAAATAGTTAAAATTTTACAACAAACATCGCAAGTAATTGAAAGCCGTCATAAACAAAGTATTTACGCATGTCATTTCTCCAACTTCTCAGACTATCACACCACCCACGCGAATCCTTACCATTTCACGTAACATTACCACAATCCTCAAAACAAACAACCCCTCGCTCCCGCAACTAGCTCTCCACCCTCGAGCATCTCGATCCATCAACCCGCTCCTGCCCCCCTCCACCGAAAAACACCTCTAAAACCCCCAGATATCTCCGCCTTCCACGACTCCGTAATCTCTTTCGCAAAATTATACGACTTCTCCGGGAGCAGCACCTGAACCCTCGGGCCAGCGCTCCTCGATGCCGGAAAGGCTCGCTCATCGTTCGGGACAAATATTTATACACTTCTCTTTATTTACCGCGCGCACGTACGAGCCACCTTATATATCATCCGGTTTAGAGCGCTCCGAGACGCTGGCGCCTAGACCAGCTAGATTGATGCCAGCCCGGGCGAGCTCCGGAGAGAGGGACGATTTATTATTTTTCATCAAGAGCCCATTGTTTATACGGCGGAGTGGCGGGTAAGACGCTTTGCGGTGCGTTTATTCTCGGGGAGAAATAATGATTATTGTGGCGCGAGGGTTTGCGAGACGGACGGGAGCTTGATGATTGTTGCAGGCTGGATGTTTTATGCAGGTGTAGCGGAATTTTGGATGGGACGCTTTTGAATCTCTGTGTGGCAGAGTGAATTTGCAAAAATTGGGTTAGCTCTAAATGAAAATTTAATATTCACGAGATGGTTTTGAAAATCTTGGAATAATGCAGTAATAAATTTGGGTTGAAGTTTATAAGGGACCTAGTTTAAAATTGATGGGATGAGATTTTGATATTTTTGTAATAGGTTCAAGTGATTATTTTAGAGTAAAATCTTATACGATTTCGTATTAGTCAATAACTTTGAACTATGTACGATAGTAGCGAAATTCCAATGATGTTTATTCTAAAGCAATATTCATTTATTTATTTCCTTCTTGAATATTGATTTTTCAAAAAGTTACTTAGTAAAAATAGAAAAATGCAAAAAAATCAATAAACGATACCAACCTTTCGTGAACTTCAATTTCGAAGCTTGAATCTTTGCAAATGCGGTAACCTTTTAGGCAGTGCCAAAAGACCCGCAATTTAAAAACTATCGATCGCTTAACTTCGCGACAAAGTTACAGTAAATCGATGTGAAACTTTTATAGACAAAAAACGAGTGGATGGCGAAAGCTATAGAGCTAATTAGCCTGCAAACATCACCGTTTAATTCTCTTTGGCAAAGTAATAGAGGTAAAAGAGGTAACAGTAGACCTTAAAACTTTACTTAATGATTTCAATAAAAAAGCTTACGTTTAGTTTTTCTCAAATGACGCGTAAAACATAGATTTAAAGTTTTACAATGTGCTAGAAAATTTATTTTCTGGAAAAATGATTACATTTTATTGCTTTTAAAGTATTCTGAGAAATAAAATTCAGAAAGCTAATACGAATTTCCAAAATACGTGGTAGTAATATTAATATTCATTCAGGTTAAAATGTTTTAAAAACATATTGTTCACTTTGAATAATTTAAATCTGTACTATAAAGATAGAAAGAAAAAAATCCTCTCAACTCTAGAGCTTAAAAGTGAACATTATGCATAATATATTCACAAAGATAGAAATAGACAGATTAAATTTATTCTTTACATTTATTTTTCATAACTTTTCTTCCGATCTACCGATATTGGAAATTCTTTGAATTCAAAGGATTATTCCTGACATCGTTTGGAGTACATACACGGTCAATATTCAAGCCCTCACTTGCCGAGGGTAGTTATTAATTTTTTTGAGCTCGTTAATACATCGTTGGATTTTTTTTATCGGACACATGATATCACCTTTTACGTTTGCGCGTAAAAGAGTTTAATTTTCATAAAAATGGGGTCACTTATAAAATATCAACTTCCTTATCTTCATCATGGCCATAGTGCCAGCGCTTCATCTATTATTTATAAATCAAAAACGATAACATCAATCACGTGAATTTCACTTACGTTAAAAAAAAAATACTCTGCTTCACGAAACAATCAATAATCCAGAAAATAGAACATCCACAAGCGAACGTCCCTTCACAAAACCACACCATCCAACTCAAAATAAACAAATCAAATTCAGCAATATCCGCGCAAGCCATCGTAAACCATCAAACGTATAATAACCAAGACACATCGAAAAGAAAAAAAATCACCTACTAAACTCCCGCCGCAAGATTTAGCGACAATCGCGATAAGATCAATGGGAGGCTCGTCGCGACCTGGCGGCAGCCCTCCCGATCAGGCCGAGCGCGCCGATAAGCGATCTCCGAATTCCGGCGAGGCCGGCCAGCCGGCGAGATAATCATCGCGGCGTGACTCTCGCGTTTTGTATCCCGCGGCACGCTAATTACTTAATTGAAACGATAAGGGGTGAAATACGGTCTTTGGACGGTTCTGGGGCTGTGTGAAGCAGCGAGAGGCGTATGGTGAATTAATCTTCTTTATGCTGGGAGAGTGGGAGAGAACAAAGGTTGTAGTTGTTATGACCTTATTATCGGTGAAAAATATGAGGGGGTGTGTGGGATGGTTTGTAACAAGGGTTTTGAGTGAGTCAAAGATAGAGTGGTATGTTGGTATCTGGTTTGAGAATTTAAAAGGGTTGGTTCGTTTTTGTTTTTATAATCTAAACATTTTTATGTGAAGGTGTACTGTGTGTTTGTTGATAAAGAGATAATGTACTGGAGTTAAAAGAAGATACCATTATCCGCGTATTAGTTTTTATCCGATGAGTAAATTCTTAGTGGCATATAAATAGTTGCGATTATGCCGGAACATTACAATAATTGCATTTATAAAGAGTCAGTTTTTTATATGGAAGGAGGCCAACGTAAAAGGGTCAAGCTATAATGACTAAAAATTATAATACTTGCCCCGTAATGAATTAAAATGCTTTAATTCTAACGAGGCTTTTATGCTTTCACATCAACGGCCAAAACTACTCATGAAAAAGTTTTTGAAGATACTGAACGTGTGCTACAAGTGTAGTAATTCAAACAAGTATATCCCTTGTACTAACAGAATTAACTAAATAACAAAACTTCATACACATCAAACAAACAATCCTCTTTGCTCGTTTGACTACCTATTCTCAAACTTATCAAAAATAATCACTTCAACCATCTTAAACCGTATCCACAATCCTATCCCCACTCAATCCTTAACAAAAACAATATCCCACATCCACCCAAGCATCCGAACAAAACAACACCACTCCCATCAGCTTCCGGCGCTGTACTCCCGAATTCCCAAATTGCCTAATTCCCCTCGTCAAAGCCCGTTAACGCAAAACGCGCCGAAAACAATTTAAGTCGAGCGCCGCGAGTATATAAGCAGCGCACTCTCGGCGCGTATTCGAAAACTTCTGCCGCTCTCCCTCCAGAATAATTCATCCCCCCCCCCCTACCTCCGGGTCGCGCACATACTCACATTCGCATGCATAATACAATGCACGCGCGAAATCCGCAGCGCGCCAGCGACTCTAAAAGTTTGCCCGCGATTAAAATTACACTTTCATTTAATATACTCCGGGCGCTGCGCGCGTACGGCATCGCGAATGCATTAAAACGCTCGGCCCGCCGGGGGAATGCAATCGCGAAAACTCTGTAGAACGAGGGGGGTGAGAGGCGTTTGATCCAGAGAGATAAATTTGAGGACTGGCTGTTTTCTAATGGTGTTGGATTGTTTGCGCGCGGATTGGATTGTCGGGGGAGTGTTGGTAATGAGCAGGAAAGGCTGTCGTTGAAAGTATTTAATTTTGTTTAAATTGCAGGGAATGTTTTGGGCGTTGATACCACTGAGGGTATTAATTAATTTAGGTAGAAATGCGTTTGACTGGCGCCTTGATAGGTATTTTCATTAATTGGATATTTATTTTTCCTCGGATGCTAGAGAGAATATTATTTGACGGAAGAATGAGAGCTAGGGTCGCACGTGGGATTCGATACGAAGTAGTGAGTATCACGCTCTGGTCATCCACCTGGCTGAATCATAATATTAATTGGATAGTGAATGCCCAATTAATTGAAATCGGTTTCGTTGGAATAATCTTCTGCAGAATTCGATTTTATCTTAGAGACCGTCTTTACTTACGCTTTGGTCTAGATAATATTTAACTGATGATGCTATAATAAAAGTATAAATAGGAAATAAAATAGATCTTGTAAGCTTGAGATTTAACCGAACGGCCTAACCATTGATTTAATTGTAAGGTAAATGCACCTGTTATAGACAGGCAGTATTTAAACTGTGATATCTGAAAATTACACCTTTTAAAAGAGAAAACTGTTTGTAAATGGGGTCATTTACTTTCATATTTAATCAGGTCCTGCTATAAAACCTAGATAAGATCAAAATTTTTGTACGGTTAGGCTTGACTAGTTAAAATTTTACTAATAAGATTTCTTTGGATACCGATACGATACTTTGTATACATTGTTAAGTCTCATAAATATAATATTATGTGAAGATTTAACCAATCAATGAACAATTAGAACAACAATAATCATAAGACATCACTTCAAAACCATTTTAAAAGTACCCACAAATTTCATTTATATAAAAATAAATTAATTGTCACACGAAAACGCGTCGGCTCCTGACACAATTTCTTCATCCAAAACAAAGTCCAATCCGACAAGCACTTCAACGTTTAATTACAAGAAGCTTCAATCGATACACCCAGCGAAGCATAAACAAATCAGCACCGAAGCTCTCAAGCAGCCCTCCAGAAACTCCGGCAAAGAAAAAATCTTCCGATTCTGCCCGCGAAAACTAATTATCGCACTGCCTCATCTCCCCTCCATAAGCCTTTAAAATCCCTCTCTATCCCAACTCTCCTCCAAAAACGCGTATCCTCCCACAAAACCTCCCGGCTAAAAAGAAAATAAAAGTATATAAAAAGCCAGACGTAGAGCGATGCACTCGGCAGCGGCAACAAAGCAGCTCGCAGCTCGATGCACTCCGGCAAAGAAAGTGATCACGGTGAAGTGCTTTAAAATTACCGCTCGCTCGCTCGCGCTATCATTTTCATTCGCGGTGGCTCGCGCAGCCCCCTGCACACTTTGCCGTTCCCGCGGTTTCCTCCCTAGCCCACCTCCCTGCGCTCGTAGCTTCCACGGAAGAAGGAGGAGGAGGACACTTCCATCCTCGCGAGGGGCGAGAGGAGGGGGGGTTAGCTCTGCGCGCGCAGCAGTCGCGTGGCGCGCAACAAAAGCCGAAACCAGCGCGGGCGCGCGCGCGTGTGCCAGTCGTCCCGTGGCTGACACGGCGCGAGCGTCACTGCGCGCGCGGCCCGGATAGAGCTCGCACGGTTTTTAGGGTACGTAAGCGCGGAGTTGCTGGAGTATACTGAGCGGACGTTATGCCATTTCTCAAGCGCAAGTGCAGGTGCCTCCAGACGAGGGGTCGGAGGAGTCTGGGGTTCTGAGTCGCCTGATCGTCGTCGTATCGTTTTATCCGTATTAATGCGCCTTTTTTCGTTTTGCGCTCGATAGTTGAGAGATCGTCGTGGGTGGATTGGCGATCGGACTGGCTGTGTGTAGGGAGGAGAGTGTGGAACGCGAGTTTGTTTAAGTGGTGATTTGGCTGCGTTGTTTCGTGTTTTGATAAAGAAACGTTCAGAGATTTTGTTCGATTTAACCATTCTTGTTTGAAAACACAAAAAAAGAACTATGGTTGCTCGACTTGGTGCTATAAAAATCACAAAACCATAACGAACCCCAAAAAGCTTCCACAACAAACTTCGTCTAAAATCAACGCAACCAAAAAGGAATCCAGACGATGAAAACTCCCGGCCGGAAATTACCAATCAAGAGGGCCTAAATCACCGGCGTGAACAAGCAAGTCGTCGAGCCTCCACAGCTAAGCCCCCAAAGCGCGTGAGATATGAGATTCCGGGGGCGCGGGCGACGAAACGTGAATTTCGAAAAACCGCGCGCCGCGCTCGGCCGTCCGAGCGGCGATCGGGCCGCGCCACCGCTGGCACGCTCCGCCCGCGTGCGCCCCGCCAAGCCCGACGAGACGTAGCTTTCGAATCGTAAAAATAAAACGGACGGACGATACTGTGCGTGGGAGATATTTTTTTTTTATAATTTCGGTTCGATCGTCAGGAAGTGGAACTGTGTGATGGTTTTTGGATGAGCGAGGGAACGGACTTTCTGTACTCTAGTTCGAAATTGAAGATCGATTTTTTTATATATATATACACGTAGGTACATATATATTATAGCGGAAGTAGAAGAAAAGAAAGGAGGAAGGCGAAACTTTGGCCGAAGAGTTGTCGGGGCTAATTATTTGTCGCGAAAGTTGGCAGGAGGAAGTAAAACGAAAGTATCCGTGTATATAGATAGCCGGAAGAAGGAAAAAGGCGGAGAGCAAGTTTCGGCGGATAACCGGGCAACGAAACCTCAAGCTGCGCGCGCCAGAGAGAATTAGACAATCGGTGTGGCGGCGGAGGCCGGCTGCAGAGCGAGAATTATTTATTTACAGTCTGGCCGCCCGGAGAAAATCGATAAGCAGTGAGTAGGAACCCCGCGGCGCGCCGCACTCTCGTGCACACATACACGCAGTGAGAGAGCGCAGAGTTGGTCTTTTCGAACGAGTGCGCAACCAGTCGAGGCCCGAAATCGGCCGAGGTCTGTACATAAGAAGCGCGCTCGTCGTCTGGCGCGACTCGTCCTTTTTCTACTTCCGACAGAGAGAGACGACGGTAAGCAAAGATAAGGAGCGAGTTCCGAAGCAGTGCTGAAAAATCGATTAAAGTGCCGTCATCGAATTATATCGCGAGAGCGCGCGTGTGTGTGTGACTGTGAAGAGAACCGCTTTCCCCGGTCGTTTTTGTCCTTACTTCCCCCATTGGTTTCGGCATTAAGTAGATACGATCCGAGCGCAGTCAGACGAAAATGCCGCTACGACCACTTCTCGCTGCTGCAGCGGTACGGACGAGCAATAAGTTGATACAAAGAGAAGAATAGTCGTAGGGAGCGAAGAGAGGGGAATGAGGAAAGCGACGTCAAAGGAGGAAGAAGAAGAAGAAGAAGGAAGAAGAAGAAGAAGAAGACGGAGGAGAAGACGACCCTCGTCGCGCGGCACTCGACATAGTCGAGATTCGACGTAGCGTAGTTTCGCACCTGAGGATACACACGTAGTATTCTGCGCTGGTTCGGCGACGTTGATGCGGCGACCCACGGCGAGTGGGACGGGAGAAGAAGAAGAATAACCGAGAGTGAGAGAGAGAAAAAGGGGGACACGTGCTACGTGTTCTATCTCTCGGATTTCCCTTCGAGCGCTCCTTTCTCTTCCTTTTTATATGTAAAGCGCGCGCCATAGGAGATTAATAAGACGAGGAGCTGGGGGTTAAAAAAATACATAAAAATACATAACGTCTACAAAAGAGGTTACATCTAGGTTATATACATACTGTAAAAGAAGAAGAAGAATAGGCGACATGCTGGTTGGCGGGTCCAAAAACGTAGAATATTTTTAAGCGCGAGAATCGAGCGGCGTTGACGGAGATATAAAAAAAAACTGCGTCACTGAAGCCGGCTTTCGAGAAGCGCGACCACTTTAAGGATTATAACCAAAGTATATATATATATAAAAAAAAACGGCGGTCCAATACTATACATACACATAAATATTTATCGTTTTGAGTCTCTATCAAAGCACACGTACTAAGCGGTCCAATTTTATTCTCGTCTGTGTCTGTCTAATCTGTTCTATTCCTCATCGTGTCGTGTGGTCCAAAGTCTAGTGTCTTAGCTCCTCTCTCGAACCAATCTGCGCGCACCTCCAAGGACCTAACTTGTACTTGCATTTACAAAAGCTCTTATACGCAAAATCGACAAAAGGCAAGGGACACCTATACATACAATATATATTCGTACGCATAAATAAAAGTGTAAGCGTGTGTATTTTTTACTGAATCTTCAAGAGTCCAAGCTCCGGACTGACGATACAAGTGATACGGGAAAAGTGCAAGTGCGCGACGATGAGGGCGGAAATCGGCGGCGATCCCTGACGCTGAGCTCCGCCTACCGAGATATGGCGTCGTCCAGCCGGTACAGCAGCTACAACTGCCTCACCAGCTGGGACAGCTACGATCGCATTCCAAGGTATACATACACAGCCACGGCTTTTGGATATATATGTACGTGTGTATAGATGGATAGCCGGCGATCTGTCGGGCACAAAGGGAATTGTATCAACGCACGACGAGCAGCCCCGCGATTAATTACGCTCTCGAGAATGAGGCTGTAGGGCTTCCCGCTACATTGAATGTACGATGATGCGAATCGCTCCTGTGGGCGACGTAGTAGAGCCTAATTGAGCGCTTTGAAGGTTTTCATTTATATTTTGGCCTGTGGGAGCGTGGGTTGAGTTACGATTTTGGTATTGTTGAGGGGTATATTTGATTTTGCAATCTGATATAATTGTGGAAATAAGCGAGAGCTTGTTGACTTAGCAACTTATTTTGGAAATTCGATGAGGATAAGTTTAATAGATGATTATAGCTGCGGTGCTAAGTTTGCGAGATTAACTTCGCAGTTTAGCTTTAAATAGATTCTTAAAGGTAGAATGTAGCAGAATTTATAAATTTTGTAATTTTAATTAATTTAGTAACGAAGTTACCAATCAGGTCTAATTACCTAATAAAAGTTAAAAATTACAAATATCAAAGTGAACTGAAAGGATTCGTACGCGTACCTTTTCAACGGAAGTTAACTTTACAACTCCCTTTTGCCTCAATTTCTCATTTAAGGCTTTAATGAAATACTCGATAAAACAGTTAACTGAATAAAAACGATCTTTAAAATTACATTGAACAAGAGGTCTGAGATTGAAAAATTTAAGATATTACAAATAAACTACTTTTAAAAGTTATTTTTAATAAAAAAACTACGTTAACACAGTTTGGCTAGCTATTTTAAAAACAATTTGGTTTTTTTTGTGTTTCGTAAGCTGATTTAAAATAACTATTTTATACTTTTTTGCCATTTTTACTAAACTGTTTTTCTCTTCGATTTACCGATCTAATTTACCTTGAAAATTACGAAAAAAAATCGAGTTCATAAAACTATCAAATTAACCCAGTAAAGAATCCTTTGAAAAAAGTAACATACAATTTTCATAATACATTATCAGAACTATCCCACAAATTCCTGAAAACCTAATAAATCTTAAAGAAGCAAAAACACATCAAACGACACCGTAACATCCTTCCCGGAACGAGTAATTTGTCCGCATCACATTTACAGCCCGAGCGCATTTCAGAAACGAGACATCTTCTCCCCCGCCGAGGAAAAAAAAAACACGACGCAGCACACTTTCGCCTAATGCGCGGTTATTCCCATCGCTAAAGCGCGAGCGTCATAATACACAACGCATTCCGAGCTCTCGCTCCATTACGTCGACGAGCGCAAAATGAAAAGCAGAGCCAGGAGCCATGAATCACTCGGCGCTGAAAGGATCCTTAGCATATGCGAAATCACGGCGTGTATAACTTACGCTTTCCTTTTTTTTTCAGTCACGTCTAAAAGAATTAACGGCCGCGACGCGCGCGCAATTTTCGCAACCCCTTTTTGCTTTGGGGAGCACGCGGTTTTTCACTCGACGAGTGCATTACGTATAGTCAAACAAATCGCGTGTGCTTAAGTGGTCGTGTATGTGGCGCACGATGATTTTCACTTATGTGAAGAGGGGAAGGTGACTGAGATGATGGCGGATCGGTGCGACTGACGTGAGATTTATGGAGGAGTGTTGGCCCAGTGTGTGTGTTGTGTGGTTGTGTGACTGTGCGAGTGTGCGCGTCGATGTTGATGGATGTCAGCTAGGAGGAGTTGATGTGGGGTTGAACGTTCTTTTTTTTCGGATGACATTTTATTGGCGGGGGAGTCGAGTTGGAAAAAATGTAGATTGAGTCATTGTTTTACACGACAATGAATTGTAATGAACAGCGCCAACATTTGATACACCAAATATTAATAAGATAATTAGAACAGTTAGTTTTGTCGAAATCATTTTACTTTATTTCTGTTTTATGAAAACTAAAAAATTCAAATTAATATATAAAATTTAGTAAGAAGAAACAACCATCACAACATCCACTCCAACCTAAAAATAAAGAAATCCAAACCACCAAACCCTCCCCCAACCCCCCTCAAAATTCCCCGGCTTACCAATTTCCTCTCCTGCAACAATCATCGCACGCTAAAACCGCCGATAATAACAATCTCGACAATTCAGCCGGCCGCCCGATCTCAAAAGCACCGTCGGCCTACAATTGTCGATCATTACTCTCGTGCGTTCATTATCGCAGCCTCGGGGCCCTCCACTTCGTCGCTGCGCGGAAATAACGCGAATTAGTGCAGGGGCGACGAGGACAAGTGCGTTATAACGCGACGCCGCCGTTGCAGACAAGTGCTTGATCCACAGAGCGCGCGTGGAAGCTCCGCATGCGCACGCGCGTAAGCCGATTGTTGTTGTTGTCGGGTGGGTGGGGGGAGCGTTTGTTTACGCCGGTGGAGGGGGGTGGGGGCTCGTCGAGCTTTTTCCGATTCGAGTTTGTGGATTTGAGGTCGGCTGTTAGACTATACGGTTTTGAGATTGTTATCTCGGTTTTTGATGAACTATGGGTTGATGAATGGAGTGAGTTGGAGTAATTTCTTTTTAATCGATTCAATGAGTGCGTGTGTTTTTACAGTCCGCGGCATAAAGAACTTTGCTATCAAACAAATCTAAGATACTAAATCTTCACCTACTAATAACACTTCGACAACGAAAACAATCTCGCAAGCGACAATTAAAAACAAACCCGCAATCATCCAACCTCCCAAAATATCAAACGCGAACAGCCTTCCACCTCCCCCCTCACCACCAAGGCCGCTCCTCCACAAATCCCTTCAAATATAATCTCCAAACATATCCTTACCACCCACACGAAAGCCTCTCCACGAAACACCAACCTTCGGCGCTTCTTATTCTTCTCCGCCCCTCCGAGAAAGCCTCCATCCTTCCCGCCGAGGGGAAAAAACACACAAGAAGCCGCTGAAACAAGAAGCGTATGTCGGACAAGTGGTCGGTAAATATTTGACGCATAGTCCCCCTCCTCTTCTACTCAGTCGGGTCGTGATTGCAACTGGTAAGTGCCCGATACAGGGGCGCACGAGTCCGTAACGAATTTTGAGCACTCCAGGGATAGGTGTGTAAGAGCGCGCTCGGGGGAATAGCCGGGGCGCAGGCATCGGCCGACGTTCCGGCTGTTTGTTGTTTATTTGCGACGGCCTCGGCAAGGCTGATGGCGAAAGTTTCGCGGGCCGATTGTTTCGAGGGCCTCGGGGGGATCGACGGGACATTGGTTGGAGTATGTAAATGTGTTTCTTACGTGGGCGGAATGAATTTTTGAGAGGGATATATGTCGCTCGGCTGTTGTTTGGAGTTTGTTAATCTTTTGCCGTGCTTGGGGTATTGAAGGTGAAATCCTTTCGATGGATGATAAGCAGAGGGGTCTATAAGATAATCGAAAGCCAATATT
>JAPYZA010002405.1:0-42324 GCA_030522685.1 Eupelmus azureus | reverse complement strand
ATGCGGTGGCGTGGATTGATTTTTTTTTTGGGTCGTGGAATTTTTTTTTTTGGTTTGTTGGAATTTCGGGTTTGTGGAAACGTGGCCGAAAACGTGGCTTGAGGGACACGCGGTCTGGGTTATTGTTGGGTTTAGACTGGCTGTGCGAGAATAAATAGCAAGATTAGGATTTTTGATTAATCAAGTTAGGCGTAAATATTTATACGAAAAAATAATTTTTTTATTCAAAAATATCGATGTATCGGAGTTAACGAGCACGTGGCTCATTTCGAACATCGAATTTTTTAAAAATCCCGATTTACTTTCCATCAGCAGCTTTTATTTTGCCAACAGACTTTCTCGTTTTTATATAAAATCTCTAAAAATAATCAAGGCCGATATACGCATTTGGAACGCAGCGCGATCAATGGCCGCCAAGCTGTTTCCATATACAACACAGCTCATCGCCTCATGCTTTTATTAACTCCAGTACCCAGCGTGCATCCAAGCGTTAACTTTATAGGTTACAAGGGCGACTATATACAGCGGAAAAGCGGCGTCCCGCAAAGGGCTAGCTCATTGATTTTTTTTTCTTTGTCGCAACGGCCGACTATAGCGCAACGTGGAAATGGCCGCCCAAGCCGGCCGCTTATCTGGGATAGAAGAAGAAATATGGCGTCGCGGTGCTCCGGTTCATGGACGATCGGGGGGGTCGCTGGGATGATGCTCATTGGGAAATATGATTTTTATGTGGATTTTTGGGGTTTCGGGTTGGATTTTCGATTGATTTTTGGAATGACGATGTTTTTTAATATTGTTTATGGGGAAAAATTGTAAAGCACTGTTGGCTTCTCTTTAGTGGTTGATAATAATTTTGGAGTAGGGGTCTTTTGTTCGAATGGTATGTTCTCGTAAACAGAATCCGAAATATGAATTTTTTTTATAATCTACATTTTTTTATTAATTTTCAATATAATTCTATTTACAAGTAGCCACTCAAAATGATTATAAAAGTTACCGTATGAAAACCATGATAATAAAAAAACTTGGCTGCTTTTATGCAATGATTCTAATTTTAATTTTTCAATCATTTTTCATCATTCTTGCAGTCTGTTAATGCATTTTATATTCTTTTCTTTACAGATAAAAATGAGTGAATCCATGCTGGAAGGCATGATGGACGAGAGTATGTTGTTAGGAGGTGGAGGTGGTGGCATGAACATGAATATGAATATGAACATGAACATGAACCGTTCGGGTGGCGGTATGAATAGAGGAGGCCGAGGTGGTCGTGGTGGTGGACGTGGAGGCGGTGGTGGAGGTGGCGGCGGTGGCGGTGGCCATGGCCATGGTGGTGGACACGACAGAAGCATGATGCAGAATAGATCGCAGGATGATAGATTAATGGAACGCATCATGAGCATTTCTGGTCCAACTCATGAATTGCAACCACAAGATATAGAAGAGAAAAAGTTCAGTGGCAGAAACCGTCTCTACGTTGGAAATCTCACCAATGACATCTCTGAAGATGAAATTCAACAAATGTTCAGTGCCTATGGTGAAGTTTCTGAACTGTTCATCAATAAGGAGAAAAACTTTGCTTTCTTGAGATTGGTAAGAACCAAATAAAATAAAAAAATTAAAATTTAATTTAATTTTCCAAAAACATATTACAATTAAAATGATTATAAAAGTTACCGTATGAAAAACATGATAATAAAAAAACTTGGCTGCTTTATGTTATGATTTTACTTTTTACGTAAATTTAATTAAGGTAACTATTTATTCTTTACTAAACAGAAATTTGATTTTTGTAACAGGATTATCATGCAAATGCAGAGAAAGCCAAACGTGAACTCGATGGTACTGTCCGCAAAGGTCGTGTACTTAAAGTACGTTTTGCACCACACTCAGCAGTAATCAAAGTTAAAAACCTAACGCCGTGGATATCAAATGAACTTCTTGCTCATGCATTTGGTGTTTTTGGAGAACTTGAAAGAGCAGTCGTTATTGTTGACGAAAGAGGAAAATCTACTGGTGAAGGAATTGTTGAATTCACAAGAAAACCTTCCGCCCAGTTGGCTCTTCGAAAATGTACAGAGGGCTGCTACTTCCTTACTGCGTAAGTTGCTTTTTTTTTTATTAAAGCATAAATATTTAATGTTAATATGAACCCCATCGCCACGCTTGTTTGATTTAAACCTGATCTGCAAGTGCCATAGATTCAAATTTCTTAAGGGGAAAATTAAATAAATATCCGGCTAGGAAGCATGGATTGGTCTTCAAATACTTTTCTATGTGCCGAAAGACTAGGATACAAATTAAACATTTTAATATAGTTCATAGTACAAAAAGAAAATGTTTTTTACATTAAATTTATTTTATTTTACAGATCTCTACGCCCAGTTGTTGTAGAACCTTTTGAACAAAATGATGACATTGATGGTTATCCTGACAAAAATCTTCCAAAAAAGAACGCAGAATTTTTCAAGGCACGTGACGTCGGACCTCGTTTTGCGTCTATTGGAAGCTTTGAACACGAATATGGCACAAGGTGGAAACAGTTACATGAACTGTACAAACAGAAGGAAGAAGCGCTGAAAAGGGAAATGTGCATGGAAGAAGAAAAATTGGAAGCACAAATGGAGTTCGCCAAATACGAACATGAAACAGAACTTCTCAGAGAACGTAAGTTTTCCTACAACCCTCTATAAAAATTTAACAATAACAAATTAGAAATGCTATTACATGTATAAGAATATATTTTAACAACTTTATTAATAATTTATAATTTTTTATTTTTAGAACTGCGTATTCGTGAAGCTGATCGTGAAAGGCAAAAGCGAGAATGGGAAATGAAAGAAAGACAGGCGGAAGAACAAAGAACACGAGAAGAGGAGCTGCGACGAAGACAGCAAGAAGAAATGGCCCTCCGCATCAGACGTCAAGAGGAAGAGCTTCATAGAAGACAGCAAGAAAATAATCTGTTTATGCAGGTAAAAAAACATTTTTTTCATTTTGTTGGGACTTTATACCTTGCATATTATCTTCTTTTCTATGGAAGAAATTTTAATTTTAAAGAAAATTTTATTATATTGAATGAGTAATTAAAAATTATAATATATTAATTTTTTCAATTTTAATATTACAGGAACAAGCAATGCGCGGAGGTGGTGGTGTAGGTGGTGGTGCTGGCGGCGGCGGCGGTGGTGGTGCCAAAAGCTTTGATGGCATTCCACCTGAACGCGATGGCTATCCACCAGTTGATGGTAAATATTTTGTTATAATTTCAAAATTCAAATAAATAATGACAGTTATTATAAAACATTAAACGTATTAATCAAGAAATTGACTAACGAATATTTTTTTTATTTACAGCAGGAAACAACTTGCCAGTGGTAACGTATTCTTTTTACTTATTTACTTTATTGTCTGTAGTAGCTCCTACCCCAAAGTCTATCTTATTCCTACTTTTGATTTTTGTTTACTATTTGTTGAAAGTTATTTTTAATCTCGTCATTTTTACCAAAGGCAACTCCAAAAACTTTTTTTTAAAAATTTCTAAAATTTATTCAGAAAAAGATCTTTGTGCATGTATCCATAAACCTTTTATACTTTAATGAAGTATAGATTGGAGTAGATTTTTAACAAGTTATCTTCAATACAGAATTTTGATGTTTGTTATTCTTTCAAAAATTCTATCATGAATTGGTTATTATTGTTTATTTTTAATAAATTAAAAATTTACTGTTATTTTAGTATTAATAAAAATTTAAACATATGGAGGAGTTTAGTAAACACCAACAGATCAAACACTATTATGTCTATGATTTAACCATAATATGAAAAAAAAATAGGAAATTCTAACTGATATTTATCACGTGAAAATTAACGGAATATTTACCAAGAGTAACAATGGTTAAACTTGTGCACCTTTTGTTCATATCTGAACATAAATTACAGGTATAATATGAGTTTAGTTTATAAAATGACTACAACTATTTAGGCAGGTATTACGTTTTAGTTAACGAGCTATTACGGTGTTAACCCTTTGAAGCAATATCTTAAATAATTAACTAAAAACTAATACGGTATATTTAAATAATAAAGTTCATTTTATAAAATTAATTTATATTCATAAAATTTTTAGTAGTAAAATAATTATATTTCTTTACTGAAGCTTTAATTTATATGGAAAGTCTTCAGAGGGTTAATAACTTTATAAAAAATAATTTACCGATACTTTCATAGATACGAAATAAGAAAATTCGTATTTTTATACGAGAATTATTTAATACATACATTGTTATGTATCGATCAAATATACTTGACCATTATCGACAAACGTTAGGACATTATTATATACGCATAATCTGAGGATATGCATATTGCATGCAACGTGCAACAAGTACTTCTTACTATTTTTGTGTTTGCTTGATTTCTCCATGTGTAACAAACTAGAAATTCTGTATATTAAAATCATATGAATATGTAATATTAATATTTAAGATTATATAATATTTATTATGGAACTACAGAATAATCTAGTTTATATTTGTTATATAGTAAAAATCTTTAATATAAAATTTATTGTTATCAAGAAAATTTAAAATTACTTTTAATCTTAAAAAAAAATCAAAGTAGTTCCATAAAAATTTCTATCAGACCAAGAAATGCCCAATTAAATCACATGAGCAAAATTCACTCATTTAGAACTTTATATATTTACTTATGAGGTATATTGTTCTATTAAAATAAAAGTAGTTGTTTCCAAATATTTAGACAACTCTTATAATATTGGATTATGACTTTTTCTATTAGGAAATAAGTATTGACTTTTATGTCATAAAGCCTATAAAACTTTTAAAAGTGGATTATATTAATTTTTTTTGTTTTCGCTTTTATTATTTACTTTAATTTATTAATCTTAAATATTATCTTAACTACTTTCGTCATTATTTCGTCTGCTTTGACATTTTATTTTATTCTATTTAAAAATTAAAGTAATTGAATATTTATCTATTAAAATTAATTTTATTATGCATTAAATTTAATAATTCAATTTATGATCTCAATTAAATCCATCATATACATCTAAGAATAAACGAACCTACAAAATTGTGCAAAGTTTGCTTTGAGACCTTGATCACGCCTCAATGCTGCTTGAACCACATTTTTAGGTTTAAAAAATAACAATCTAGTGCAGATAATTCTTCTGTCTGATGCATTTTGCATCCTATAATAATATAAAATTTATGAAAACATTGGGGTGAAAGTGCTAGATATCTTTTGTATCGAAAAAATTATATTTAATACTTCTACAATTACAACCCATTTCTAATACCAACATCTTTAGCATGTGCTTATTTTGAACAAAAAAAAAAACCAACTAAGTATTCGTTTGAATAATTCAAACACGAATTATCCCGTCTTGTGATACCGAAAAATGATATTTAGATTATTAACAATAACAAATAATTCTCTTATGTTTATTTGTGAAAGTAAGAAATTTTTTTTAAATTATATTTTAATATTTTTATTAATAATAATTTTTATTTAAGTCGGGCATAAGAGAATTAAAATAATTTATTATCGTGATAAATCTGCGTTTCTTGCCAATTGCAAATTGGCGTGCAAATGATGAAATAAAAAGCTTGGGAACCCTTCTAAGGAATCATTAAATATTATAAACTGCTGATTCACTAACCTAAGTCTACTCTATGAGCTGTCTAATATAGAAAATTTATGATGGCAAGTCAATTTACTTGCTTGACGCGCAATATTTATACTTTTTTTTTACTTATAGAAACTTAATAAGATATTAAGGTGCTTTAATTTGAACTCAAACCACTTCAGTTGGGCATTTACTTGGTCTGCTAAAAAAAAGAAGAAAAAAATAATAGATATAATCGGGTAGGAATGTGAGATATGCTATTTGTAACAAAAGTTACTTTGCCATTCGTATTGTTGCTTATTTTTATATAATTCATTATGTAAGGGGTCGGCAAGACTAATTTCTCAAACCTCAAATACGAAGCAGTAAATACTTTTGTATTTGAATTTATTTTTAAATACAGATGTATTTAAGTATATTGCTCAATTTAAATGCAATATTTTAAGACAATCAACGATTGTTTTTAATTACTGCATTTAAATGTATGTCCCTAATATATTTAAAAGTTTTAGAAACGAACAGGATTTAAGAATCGAAATATATTTAAGGATCAAATAACTAAATACATAACTAAAATTATATATTGCTGTCATATATTAAGTGATAAAAATTAATCAAGTTTAAAATAATTTTTTTTAGCATAAAAAAGAATTCAGTAGATTTAATAATTTTTAAATCTCAGCATAAATATAAAACTTTTATATAAATAAAATCTAAAAAATGAGATTGCAAATATAAAATAATGAATTAAGTAAACTGACTAACGATATTAAAATAATAATAGAACAAAATTCATTGAAATAATGAATTAAATTAGTAGATTATTCACCTAGGGAGGAAAAGTAGAAAGTCTCAAATCGCATATAAATTGTCACCCGAACTGAAGGCGATAATAAAGTACCCAAGTTCCTCATAGTGTGTAAAAATATTTATTTTTAGTTCTAACTCTTTAAAGCATGAAATTGACATATTATTAGAACAGATTAAATATCAATGCATTAACTTAAATAAATTGGTGAATAAAGAATAAATAGTGATTTATGTTTGTTATAAACATAAACTCTTAAAAAAATTTACGAAATAAATTGTTTGTCATCATTTTTGTAAGCATACTTTTAAATTATATAATAATTGTAAGACAATTCGGGTGGTTTTTAAATATTAATTAAAAATATTTTTTCTGTTCGTTTCAATATGAAGTGATAAAATTTGAACCTTTACTTAAAATTATGTTTGTTTTAAACTTGGAAAGTTTTTTCCCAATAAAATAAGCATTAGAAATTAATTGTATTAATAAGTGTATTAATACTTAATGCACCTGTATATAAAAATCTTTGAAACTTTTCGTATTTGTAAGAGAAAATTGGTTTCTTTCAATTCAGGGTAAAAGATACTTATTGACAATTATGTTAGTGAATTAAATTATAAAAAATTATAATTTGTGTGATAATCATGGAGGTAATACCGAATTCCTGATTTAAATTTAATTTTATGTTTAACGTTTATGAAAAATTAAGAAATATATTAATTTCCATTATATACTTTATAATAGTTTAAAAATATTTCAAATTACTATTCCTGTACTTGTAAAAATTTAAGAAAATTTTACGAAAGTATGGATTAAAAGAATAAGCCTTTTGTAGGATACTAGCCGACACCGGATAAACTAAAAAAGATGCGACCGTCGCAATCCTACATTTTAACATTGTTTATATATCAGACCATGGTTCGGATCCCGCGTCAAAGTTTAGTTGCAGTTATGCATATGCGCTTTATCTCTCATCTTCTCTTAAAAGAGTACGAATCGTGTATAAATGCATTATAACTATAGGGAATGTTAAAACTGATTTACTAAAAATAGCTGTATTTTGATACTTTATTAGCTTGCTAACAACAATGTGTTTGGGATGAAAATAATAATATTAAATTTAATGATCAGGAATTAGGTTTGAAATGATGTGGGGGGTCCATGAGATCTTACATGAAGCTTTATACTTAAATAGACCTTATTCAAACATAAATGGTCAAATAGTGTATAATTTGCCCTTTATTCCATGATACATTAGTTACTAATTAATATTTAACTAAATTATTTTAAGTTTATTATATTTATTGAATACTTGCCGATCCCTGAGCTATGATTTGAAAAAAAAGATACATTATAAATCACTTATCCAGTGAAAAAAACCTAGATTCTAACAGACAATTTTTCCCCTTTCTTTTTTTCTATGTGATATGACGAAAATTGACGATGACCTGTGTGCTGCTGAATTGAACAATGGATTGGTCGTCCCCTGTATGTAATCCATACCATTAAAACAAATCGTTCTAAAACAATGAACGCACGATATTCGCCCGTACTCCAAAACGAATTTGCGCAATTCCTTGTCACGTTTGCGCTAAAAACAAAAAATATACACACGCGCACTTGCATATGAATTGATCAAACGCGATTGCGCGCTATTAGGATCCAAAGTCCTTTATGGACCAGTATAACAATATGGATCGCAACAGTCGCGGGGGTTACAATGACGATCGCGGCCAGATAATGGATCTGATGGACATGAGGGTGGATATGGGCAATATGGGCAACAATCGGGGTGGTGCCCCAGGTGGCGGCGGTGGTCGTTGGCAGGGCGGCGCCGATCGCCAGAGGCCCGACGACTTCCCTAACAAGAGGAGGCGTTATTAAATTAGACATTTGACAAAGAAACTTGAACAAAAGACATGAGAATGCGAAAACACTTAGAGCCTAGCGATTAACCAACTCTTAGGCGTCATCAAGGATGCCGTACCTTGTTTTCATTCTATACTCACTAAGTGACTAGCGGTGTCAGAAGTATTAATTGCAATTATGAAAATACGGAGTTTAAGATTACTATGACGCTAGATTACTAATGAATCAGTTGGGTTAAAATTCACAAATAACTGAGTAAAACATCTTTTAATCGTTTCGAGATTACTTAAGAACTTTACGCATCATGCTAAGAAGTTTTGATGTCTGGTAAAATATAGGTAGACTCACGCTAAACGCCGTTAAAAAAAGAATTACTGATGTGGTTCGAGAACAAAAAATTAATTAGTAATTCTGTGTGATATTAAGCATAATTTCTATTAACCAAAAGATTAGATTGATTCTTTTAAGAGTCATAATAAATTACAAGTAGTTTGGTAAGCTGAGTAAAAACATTTACGGCATTTAGCGGCGGTTGCGAATGAAATGATATCTAATCTTTTTAAATAAATAGCGCAAAGTTTTTAAGTAATCTTATAAACATCGAAAGATGATTTACTTAGATACATATGCACTTTTTAATCTAAGAGAAGATAAACTGGTACTTTGATGTGATAGTAATTTTAGATTTAATATTTTGTTGAATGCAATCAACATGCCAGGCAGTTTTGTATATTTTTGTCGCTTTGGTCTTTCTCATTAAGCGGTTAGTGACTATTGCAAGAAAAGAATGACGTACATATTTTTACTTTCGTTAGTATTTTATCATCTAGCTAGTTAGCTATGATATTGAGCGATTTTCTGTAAGCTTATCTTAAATGTTCTTCGAGAAAGTGACCAATTAGTGCAATTTAAAATTAAATACGAAGAAAGCTAAATTTAACTGCACTAATTTTAACGATGAACTACATTCTGCAAATTTGTAATATGAGGTGTTTATTGTAATCAGTAAATTAAATCTTAGTTTTACTGAATCGATTGATAGATTAAGATTGAGATTCAATCTTAGAAGTTAGAGTAATTTTTAAGTAAGTTGTAGCGAACTAATAAGAAATTCTTCGAAATACAAACATCATTAATATAAATCACGTTTCATTTTACATTCATAAATTCATCTTATTGCTATAAATTCGAAGACTTCCGAGCATAACACATACATTTTTCAGAAAATTATTTGAAAAACGTTTATATTTATTGATCTATGCAATTCTTGAATAAATATATGTGTAATAAAAATATTATCTGGTTTCCTTTACTGCATGCTTCAAACGCAGCAATATCACGTCCTAGACCATTTTGCAATGTTTAATGTTTACATTATAATACATACTCCATGTACGTAAATCTTTACCCTCGGTAGAGTTTGATAAAGTAGATATGTTGATTCATATTTAATTTTTTAAAGAAGCTTTTTAAAAATATATAATAAGCTATCACTATATTTCATTTAGTAACATACTTATGCTTCATTAAATTTAACAAACTTTGTTAAACATCATTTTTTAAATAATTAATAAAGCATTAAAATTATTATTTACTTGATGTATAAAAGAACAAGTGTATAACTTTCAATTATGTAAAATTCAATTTATTTATATATATTAGAAGGGCCGAAGCCCTTTACATACTCTTATGAAAAATTTAGAAATCAATGCTAGTAAATACAAAAGAGTACTATATAATTTTTTACAACTATAAACTAATTGTTCTTATTTTCAGCTGTATTTGAATTCGAAGCAATTATTTAATATGGTGGTCAATTATAATTTATTGTAATAAGAGGTTCAAACTTATTATAATATAATTATAAATTGAAGGTAATGTCATTACAGCATAATACAATTCTGAATTCTATTATAAAAAGTATATTAGAAGTATTCAAAGTGAAAAATGAAAAGGACTTGGGTAATTATTTTATTAACAGTAACAATAAATTTAGAGTTTTCTTGTCGTAATTATATATTATTATTATTTTTATTGTTATTATTATTATTTTCTTGCACCTTAATATTATACAAGGCCTTTTCTTAGTGATTTTTTGGGTTGGGAATGTTTATTTATCTCTCAACTTGTTACATAATCATACTTAGAAAAATATTCTTTAATGATTTGATTATTAAGGCGTAAGTAAAATTTACTTTCACTGTTTTATAATTTAATATGATTTCGTATAATTTTTTTCATATTATTTCTTTTATTATTTGATTTGTTTTTATTTTATTTTTAAAATTATCATATTAAATTTTGTTCAAATTATCGTTTCTGTCAATTATTTGTTTATTATTTTTATTTATTTTGTAGATAATTATTATTAACATATTACTTTTTTAAAAATAAAATTTAAAAAAATAAAAAAAAAAAAAAAAAAAAAAATTAAAAAAAAAAAAAAAAAAAAAAAAAAAAAAAAAAAAAAAAAATTAAAGCCATGGTAAAAGCTTTTTGGACCAAATAAGATGATCACCTACCTATTATTACTGCAACTTCGCAGACCACTGCTGATATTATTACGAGATTATTTGTGCATATTTGCATACCTACCAAATATTAGGAGAGAAACTATTTTATGGAGGAGAAACAGCCTTAGCAAGAGTATGAATTACTTTCTTGAAACCTATTAGCAATGAACCACTTGATTTTAAGGTGAGTAGAAATGTGACAATTTTCAAATTTTATATTATCCTTACACTTTGGGTGGGTTATGAAAAGTCGTGTAAGACAAATATCAAGACATCTTTAGGATGACTATTTAGTTACAAAGATGACAGTGTCCATTACTTATAACACTTTTTGTGCGATATAAGTAAACTGAATATTTTTGGGTAGGAATTAAAATTGTTTTTTCAGGAATTACAATCATGGTGTAAAAAATAATTTGATACTGATTTTAGTCTCAAAGCAGTTCAGATATAATTTTATTGCTCCTCGGGCAGCCAAAATTTTGTATTTATACCTTGACTTCAGAAAGGCTACCTGAGATAATTTTTTCGCAATCTGAACTGTGATAACTTTTTGTTTTTATAAAAAAAGACTGGTTGAAAGATGAGCGATTCTCTTGGACATTATTTGTTTCTTGAACGTTTTTTTTTTTAAATTGGTTTTACTCGAAAAGAAAACCCTTAGGTGACCGCCGGTTCGAATTGTCGAATGTGTACTTTGTGCTAGATAAAAAAAAGATGAAAATTTAAGTTACGATTTATTCTAAAGAAGTAGTACAGTTAGTCACTCCTAGACATTTTATAATTCAATTTTGCTAAAATGTATTTTTAATAATTTTATTAGTCACAGTCTGTAAAAGTTCACTAAGTTTTTTACGCAGAAATGCAGGTATAATAAATTACAGTGATTGGTGTCTTTATTCTACTGTTGTATTATTAAGTATGTTTTAAATTTTCGATTAAATCATTTATCTTATCATAATAATCACTTAATAGTGCATCCCATTGAAAGCCCAATTTTTCCACCTACCTATTAAATGTGATAATATCCCGAATCCGAAAGAACTAATCAACCTTAGCATTAAGCAAGTTTTTAATCCATATTTAATAAATTCTACTTTACAAAAGTTTGTAATAGTTACATCTTATCGGTAATGTGATATCGGTATTATCCACCTATATATGTACCGTAACATAAGATCTCCACTAATTTTAACAAAAAAGAGAAATATTTCTCGGAGTCAATTGACTTCAATCACTTATATGATTAGTTAATGGCTTTCAGAAAATAAGAATGTTATTCAAGTCAATGCTTGTGTTTCGTAATTTTACTTGGGAAAAATGCATATATGCGACTTTTCCATTGAAATAAACATGTAATGGGTGTAGGTGAATTTATGTGTACAGTATTGCTTTCTGAGTAATACAATTATATTTAATATAAAATGATGAGGAGTCTGGCCTATATTTTAGGAGTTATTCCACATTGAAGATTCTTACATTTTTAAAATGTAAGATTAATTTTGTTATTCGTACTATTGTGTTCACTTTTCAGTGAACTAATTATAAGGCTAAAGCGAAAACTTAAATAGTTTTAACCTTAACCCTGTATTGCAAACATTTTTAAAAATACGATCTATTTTATTTAAATTAATTCTTTATAAATGTTTATTAATTTAGTAACCTGAAGCTACAAGCTGGGGTAATAATAATTTGTTTCTACAGAATATTAAGGGATAGTACTATGATGTCTATCAAATTATCTTTGAAAAACTTCTTAAAAATTGACCCAATTATCTTTTTTTTTTTTAAGATAAAAGTATTACATATATTTCAAAAATTCTATTTAAAAATAATTTTTTTTCTAAGTTCTCTGTATTTATAAGTATGTTCTATATTAGGTATCAATTATTTTAAAACAATAAATAAACCGTTATAAATACGTTATGAATAAAATTAGAGAAAATACTTTCAATGGCTATTTATTTATAAAATTTGAATACATTTATAAAATAAAATGCTTGTGTTTTTATATAATTATGAATAATAAACTTCGATAAATTTAACTAAAAAATTTGTAACTTAATAAATCAAAAAATAAGTATCAAGTTTAACCATTGTTGTATTTACTCTAAGGCTTACCTTACTACATTGATTAAAGAAGTTGTAACTTCTTAAAATCCAACTGATTTTCAGTGATAATCATCACATATTGGGAATCAGTACGCTTTAGATCAATACTCTTATTATTAAGACCTCGACAACTTAATTAGTAATATTTATATTACCAATCACTGTAAAACAGGAAATTGAACACTGTACTACTTACTCTAGATGTCAATATTTGTTGAAAACTAAGAGTTTTTTTAAGTTTAACTGTTTTGATAATTTTTCAAACACGTTTACATTGAAGCCGATATTCTGATGTTCTGCTTTGATTAGTAGTCGCGGAAGAATTGTACTTATTTCCTGTGGTTAATATTAAGATTCAAAACTCGACTCATAGATTTTAATCTATGAAATAATTATGATTTCAAGCACGCGCACTTAATTTTACCATTAAAAAATGTAGGGAATCTTATTCGTTTTATTTTTAAAAAGTTTATCTAAATTTAAAAAACTATGAATTTTAATTTAAAAAAAGTTAGATTTTTATTTCTCGATTTTCCCAAAAGAAAATGTAGATGGATAATTCAAAAATTTTAGAATTATTATTTATACGTTTTTATGTGTTTCCAGGTTTGGGGCGTTGCTGGTTGAAGCCTTGCAGAGAAAAACTGGATTTTAATTTCAGGTATGATATTCAAAATCTTGAAAAAGTTTATTATAATAAATTTAGAATAATAAACCCCATCGCCACGCTTGTTTGATTTCACTGAATCGACGAGTGCCATAGAATTGTATTCTTATTGGGGAAAATTAAAGCATGTCTAGCTAGGAAGCATGGTTTAATCTGTTAAAATGATATTCCATGTGCCGAAAGATGAAGACACATTTTTAAACAAAAAATAAAGTTTTTTAAATAAATTAAAAAAGAAAAATAGATAATTTAACAAATACCTATTCTTTAAAGAAATAGAGTAATTTTAATCTAATATAATAAAAAAAATGTTAAATTATTATAGATTAAATAAATTTTATTACAATATACTCTTGTATAAAATTATTGACGTCATTCTAGATCTAACTAGTACTTATAAAACTCTACAAAAATCTAAAAACATCTATAACTTTGAAAATACTTTAATTTTAAAATAACTTCTGTTTAATCATTTAATTTTTCACTTTACAGATTTGTACAATGAATTTGTTGGGCATGAAACTGTTCTTACCATCCGATGACGGAGGTTCTCCAACTGCAGTCCTGAGCTTTGAACATTGTTTGGTACGTTCAAGTATATTTTTCATATGATTTTCTCGTCTGTAACTTTAATAAATAACGTTCAGACTTTTATTTGATTTCACCATAATATTTCTAAATTTAAATTTAGAAATATTATGTATGAGACAAATGTGATTTATATATCATTTTTTTGTTGTTGAGTTTTTAACGTGATGACTATCTTTCGGGACTGAAAACTTTGATGTTAACTAATCCCAACGTGTACTGATAAATTGTCTATCCAAACAATTTTTAATATCTAATTTTTGTATTACATATTAATTAGCTCTTTATTTTCAGATGAGGGAAATACAACTAACTTGAAGAAATTTCGCGATCACCACGCCAACACTCTTTTGAACTGCATATGAATTGATCGAAGTTGCCATCATTGAAGTTACAGGTACAATTAAATATTCTTCAGCATTTAATAACATTTACGTTTAAAAATTTCAACAATGATGTTTTTACAGACTAGAGTTTCTGAATTTTTTTGAAGACAACTTTTTTTACTGACTTAAAAATTAAAAAAAAAATTATTTTTTCGAATTAGTTTGAATTTTAAAAGATTTATTTCATTTCAGATTAAATTGTATTAAGCTGATCTACTTGATAATTAATGAAGGACTTGCAACTTAGGGGAAAATACCTTGAACTAAAAAACCATTGCGGATATAATTATGGTGAGAAATATTTTTTATTTTTATTAAATACATTTTGTTAGTAAAAAATAAAAGAAAAAAGAAATTAAAATGATGCATTTTACAGACTAGAGTTTCTGAATTTATTTGAAGACAATTTTGTAACTGAGATAAAAATATTACTACTAAATTGTAAAATTTATTTTGTATTATTTCAATTATAACAAATTTTATTCTGCTTACAGAAATTTAATGGGCGCAGACACGCAAATTAAACTATGTACAACGAGTTGAACGATAGCAAACCACATTGTACCATAGGTAAATATCTAACTTTTGTGAACATAAAATTATTATTCTAAATTAAAAAGAAATTTAATTACTTATGAAATTAAATATATTTAACTTAGTTGACATTGTTTTATCTTAACAAAGATCATTATTTTATAAATTTATAAACCTTATTATTTTATCATTCAATATTTTTACATGATGATATTTTTAATTTACCATCTTTCGGGGCTGAAAGCATTGATGCTAAAATTTATTCTGATTTTCTATAAGAAAAAAAAATAATGCTCTAGTACTATTAACATTACTAATAAGAAATAAATTTTTGTTTCTAGATACTATGGTTTGAACTCCGGTATCAACATTGCCAGTAATGATAGTCTTCTATTTCGAGAAGGTACTATATAATCTATTTCTTTAATATAATGTAGCTAAAATTATAAACTGATGAAATATTGGCTAGAGTCCTGAATAAAAGATGACAAATTTTTCGTTCACATACTGATTTTTTAATTTAAATATTAATTATGAAACAAAAACATTATACATTTTAATAAAAAATTAACTTTATTCTGTTTTAGAATCGGACTACTGAAAAATATACAAGTCAAAAAGAAGAACCTAAAATATAAAATGTTGTTAAACTTAATATTATTGAGAAAATTGTAAAAAGAAAAGAGAAAATAAAGATTTATTTTTATATATAAATATAAACGTGATGGCTTTTATGTAGAAATTAAATGTTTGGGTAGGTAAATAAATAAATTGATTCACAAAATAGATAAAGATAGCATGGAAAAAAGCTTCGACAACATTTTATTGTTTAACCGCAGATAAAGCCATATACACTTTCACACGAAGTCGATCGTAGTTTCGTATTAACGTCGAAAATTTATAATAATTGAATGTTGTACATAAATATAAAGTCGACGATGCTGCACGTGTCATTGTGTATGTGCCAAAAAGGGTACAAAAATTGTTTCGAGTCTCCTTTTTCTTTATGGTTGTGACACGCTGGCTGAACAACTTATTATTTATCGGTGACAGTGAGAAGCATTTTTATTTCTGTATTACATAATTATCTCTGCTTTTTATTACGATAATGTATAAGAAACTTCATTTTAAGGTGCGCACTTAGTTTTTTTTCTGGAGAGCTTCCGAGTCTTGCAAGTGAAATGCCATATACTTTATTTTTAAAATCGATAATTAAACACGGCCGGAGCGGGTGGAAGGAACGATTTTGGTGTTTTGCGATCCTATAGCTAACTAATCTATATTTATTTTTTATTTTTTTTTATTTTTTAATTAATATCTTTTCTTAATTTTTTTTTCTCAACTTGTGACTTTAATGGGCAAGTGCAAGTGATGTTTTTTTTCAAGAATCTAGAAGTGCCGTTGGCAAAACATTAAAAAAGATTAACTATACACAATATTCATCAAAATATCCTTAACGCTTTATCCCCTTTAAACTTCAGAAAGCATAAAATATCTGAAGAGCAAAAGTTTTTAATGATAAAATGTTTTGCCAGCGAAATTACTTCTCGAATTTTTGTAAAATTGTTCATGCGAGCGCGTTGCATATTTTATCGGCTGTCACAATTTCTTGCTTTGCGAAAAGTAACTGATTATACGGCGGCGGAGTACAATAATTATAGCGTTGGCGCACGCTTAATTTGAACCGCTTTTTTAATTCGAATCTAAAGTCTATGAAATATCCACAAAATGACTTCGCGCTACTATCCATATTATTTAATTTCTTTGTCTAAATCTTCATTCGCCGAACAATTTGCTTTAATACATTTTCAGCAATATATCATATTCTCTCTTTAATTTTCCATACTTAATTATTATTTTATTTTTTTTAATTATTGTAGATCACAGACAACTTGTTCTTAAGTCATAAAAACAATTCAATTATCTTTCCCCATACGTTGAAGCGCGCGTATTAATTTTGTGTATGTATTTATTTAATGTATTGGTTAGTGTAATGTATGTGCGTCGGACGTTTTTAAGTTTACGAAGGACTTACGACTTTATTTTTGTTACAATATTATGGATTTTGCAAACACCATCGCTTTGTAATCAGGAAATTGTAGCTCTGTGCTATTGACGTAGTTAATGTAAGCGAGCACATTAAAAATGAAAATCATTGGACGGTCGAAGTTGTCTTAAGATGAAGATTATTAAAAAATTAATTCATCTTGTGGGTGGTTGCTTTTATAAAACGTAGAAACATAAACGATTCATCGTTAAAAGATCAAACCATTTCGAAAAAGTGTCTTCAAAAATAGCTTTCGCAGTCGTATTTTTATTTTCTTTGTTTTATTTTTGTTAAAAAAGCTGAAGTTTTATTTAAGAATAATTTTATATGTATAAATATACTTTAGAATGTTGGATTTAGAAAATGAAATTGCCAAGCTTTCATATACACATATAAATACTGTGCAATATTCATTCAAAGTTGATTATTGTTACGTGGTTGGTACGACCGACGACACGCACAGAGGGGAAAAATACCTTGAACAACAAAAGGAACATGACGTCTGCAGACGGATATTCACGTTCGCAATATGTGTTATCATCATTTTTTGTTTATGTTTCATTGGTGTGTACCCTCTATAATCATACATTTTTATTTTTATCTCTTTGTCTTCGCTTTCACATATCATTGCAATATGGTATATATACTATTTTATTAATGAAGGTATTGTCAGATAAAAATGAACGGCAAAATGTAAAGCACGTCAATATAATATAGCTCAATATCTAACATCACTTTTTATACGTAATAATAAAGTTTTGTTTTGTATACTTTAAAAATAGAATTTAAATAAGTACTGATATAAACAAAATTTTAAAAATATAAAAATTTATTCTGTAATTACACTTTTATCATTTTTTACTAAAATAAATTGTTTCACATTTAAACTTCTATTGCAGAATAGAATTTTAAAAGTTAAATTTATAAAAAAAAGTGATATTGACTCCAGCATTAACAAAAAAAAAACTATATTGTTCAGTAGCTAAATAATACTAGCACCTAACTAAATTATTGCAACATTTATAAGACATTAACTCAATAAACCCTTACGGAATTCGCACATTTTTACATTTTACTGTTCGTTTTTATCTGATTGCTTTGCTGTTATAATACGATAACGCTCTGATTGCTACGATGCACAGTAGAGTGAAAATGCGATATTTCAATGATCACACAACAAGCTTTTTTTTTAAATTCTTAATTTTCAACGGTATCGGTATATTTTTTCATTTTGTTCAAGTAATGATTAATTATTAAGGCGAAAAAAATTAAGTCTATCTACCAAACCGTTATTGAAATTATCACTGATTATTTTTCGCCAGAACGAATTTTTTTGTATTAAAATTAAATAATAAATTATATTTATTTTTATCATTGTTCAAATGTTTTTAAATATTTATCGACTTACTAGCAATGCATTCTTATTGACTTCGTTTCAAATTATTAACTAATTTATTGCTTGAGCTTTGTATGAATCTTATTTGTAAAAAATTTAACAAGTTACCACTGTGACTTTAAAAAATATACTTCTAATAATATTAGGATCTACAGTTTACAAATTATTAATTTGTTAAAAAATTTTACTAAAAGAATTAACTTTCTACGTGTATTCAAACATTAAAAACTGAAAGAATTAAAAAGTATTGTACTCATTTATAAGCTTATCATCGATGTCCGTTTATGCAACAAGCACAAACTTACAAAATTAATTTTCCATTTCAATCTTACGGTACAATAAACAAGACTTAATTCTTTTCATCCGTCAGGCAACAATATGCATTGGAATTATGTTAATCTATCGCTTACGATTTTCCTTTACCTCGTTCATTGCGCTCGCTTCTATCGTATCAAACGGAGTCGCGACAGTATATATATATAAATTGAATTATCTCCTGCTACGCCATTCTGACCATATTTTGGTCGACTTTTTCACCGCTCCACCGACAGCACGTCAGACGCCGACACAATATTGGCAAGAAATAAAAGAGTCACCGTTTACAATCAAAGCTCTGCAGCAAGCAATTTATTACGTTCGTTAAATCTATGGGAAAACAACGTTCAGAAGAGGTCTGCTCAAAAACTATTAAACCCGCAAAAAATTCAAGTAATTATTTCTCCTCCAAGTTTGTGCCTCGCGTCACAGCGTCTCAAACATCTCCGCAGCAGTAGCCGTAACAATCAAGTGAACCAGAACGCGCGCGCCAAACTCCTCATTTATATAAATTGATTAATCCCCTTAATTATAACTATATTTCGCGTGTATATTATATTCTTGCTGCGCGTAAAGGTATAATAATGCGCCACGAATGTATGAATATGTCTGCGTGCGCTTGCGTTTGTCCTTGCGAGTAAGGAGGGGAAGGAAGAATATCCGATCTTCGGTCCCCGTTCGATATCCGACCTTCTCCCACGCGAGTCTCGTTAAAGACGAGCAAAAGGAGAAGGCCGGAGCGCGCTGAACACATTGCGGGATGTTTGTATGAGTGTGTGTATGTGTACGTATGTCGATAATTTGTATATTTTTATTTATTTATTAATCCATTTTTTTTGCTTTCGGTTTATTATTAAGCACGCGGTCTCGCAGCGGGAAAAATTCGAAAGTTCACGCGTCGTGCACTGAGAAGAAGGTTTATTACTTGGTTGAGTGTTGGGTGACGCGGAGCCGTGCGCACAGTATATGGCTTTTTTATTTATGCATCTCGAGAGATGCAGGGTCGGTTTACCGCGCTGGATTATATTTACGAGTATTTCTAGCGAGACGTGGACTTTTTGTTTTTCAGCTGAGCATCGAAGTAAAAATGGAACGAGATAAAAAAAGAAGAAGGATTATCACCTTAAAGGCTCGGTTTCGCGTGTAAACGGTAGTAATACAAAATTTTTAACAACAACGACACAAGCAATTTCTTCGCTTCCAGCTAGCAACGGTTATAAAGATATTTTTTTAGCACGGTGAGTATACGTTTAAAAGAGCGATTACATTTATTAGTTAACGTACAAGCCTGACCAGCGATATTGACTGCGTTAAGTTACTTATCCGTCACCGTGTCGAATGTATGTATATACTGTCCCTTTACTGTGCGCACAACTCCGTAACTCCGCTCTCTCTTTATATTTACACACACAGACGTATTTATTGCTTTCGGAAAAAATAATTGTATCGTAGTTAGATATATTTATAATCACCGATTACAGCACGGCGTGAAAAGTAGACGGCTTCAACTCACTAATCGCCTTCCGTGTACATTCGGCCACTACATTAATCACTCTTACAAAACTCAAGACTCCGACTCGTCAACTTTTCCGCCGCGCCGTCGTAACTTCCCATCTTTTTACAAGCCGAACTCATAAGCAAACGAATCATCGGACGATTGCTTCTTTTACTCTCCGCGCATTTTATATATACATCGCTGAACTGTCTCACGGTGACCACGGCGAGGCTACCCATTCGTATGTTTTCCATTTCGCTCACCGATCAGCGAAATAAACTGCGATCGACTCGCGCCAATTAATCAGCGGTAAAGTGAATATGTCGTACGTCACCAAGCTTAATATACACCGTCTCCTCAGTGTGCGTGTATGTGTGCACGTGTGCGTGCGCGCTCAGAGAAATTTTTATTGTAAAAAATTCGTCGACCGTCTCTTCTCCTCGCTCCGTCAAACTCCATATACTCGTCGTTGTGTTTCAGCGCTGCGTGCATTTTCGACCGTAAAAATTTCTCCCAGACGGCCCGACCCACGTCCTCGTCGATCCTTTAGAATATACATGTACGCGTCGTTATCGAAAAGCCAGCGGGTTTTTCTCCGGTCAGCTCGGCACCGTGCAAAAGCTATCCTCTTCCCAGTCGAAGAGCCGGCGCTTGAAACGAGCGCAAAAATCCGCGTACATATCGAGCTTTCCGCGAAGAAAGGAAAAACCGCGCGAATCGCGGCTAACGCGCGTTTGTGTGTGTGTCTTCTCGAGCGACGTTCAGCGATAAACGAGATAGATTTTCCAGCCCAGCGCGACAAAGTGACGCGGAATGCCCCGTGTACAGCCGCGGGCGAAGAGCTTGCTTAGAGCTCGGCGGTGCCCGCGGAGTTGGGCGTTTTTTAGAGGTCGGGGTGACGCCTTAACGGCGGGACCCCAGCGAGATGTCCCTCAAGCCCTGGTAGCGCCGCTTCAGACTGCCGCCGTCGGCCCAGGGTGCGTTGAGATACTCGTCGTCATCGTCTTGCTCGAGCTTCTGTAATTTGAAAGAGGAGGCGGAGCGTTAGAGATGGCTTGAGTTTTGTAAAGTGGATTTAGTTTTTGAGGTGAGTTTGTTGAAAAGTTTTGCAGATGGCTGTGGGAACCGAAGGGATAATGTTTATATTTGAAAGTTGTAGGAAAGACAGGAAGACAAGGCAGGCTAAGTAGATAAGGCCAAATGTAGTAAGGCACCTGAAGTAGATACGGTCAAATATGGTAAGACATCTGAAGTAGGTAAGCTCAAGTATGGTAAAAGTTGCATAGTATAAAAATCTGACTACTTCTACATGGAAAAAAATATTGAAATGTGAGAGCTCAAAAGGTATTAAAATGTCTAATCTCAAGGATTAGAGTCTCAGGTCTCAATGTTTGAGAATCCAGAGCGCGCGAGAAGAGAGAGCTGACCGAGGTTCCCCCAATCCTTGAGATTAGACTTTGAATTAATAAAGCTCAATTCTTGATATTATATAACTCAACGATCCAAAGAGCCAAAGTGGTTAATGATTAATTACTAGTCGAATAAGAAAAAGATATAAATTTAAAGGTTTTAAGTCCATTTCACATATTCAAAATTTGATTAGTGTTGATAACTAATTTTAAGTTGTTTAGAAAAGGCCATCGAATTTGATTCGAGCTTCTTATGCCCCGATCTTACAAAAATAAATCTTCTATTGAAGGTGGTTTAAAACGTTTAAAGAATATGTAATACATTACATCGAGCAAAATTTCCTATAAATTCTCACAAAAACAAAATCCCATTAAAAACCTTCCATTCACACCCCAGCAACCACCCGCACGACAATCATAGATTTCCTCTTACAGTTAAAAAAATTTCAAATTCCATCCACGCGCCCCCCGCCGCATGAAATTCAAGTTTTCATCTCGCAACGAAGAACTCGCTTCCCTATATAAATCATTCAAGCCAGGAAACAAAGCTTACCGTCGACAAAATAAATAACGCGAGCGCGCCTCGTACCCGAGTAACTCCGAAAGAAAAAGACTAGCCTTACTCCCCCGCCACTTAAAAGCCCCCTCTCTCTTTCGAAACGACAAACAGTGGCTCGCATAGACTCGGCAACGTTGTTTCCTCGAAAAACACGAGGATAACGACGCGTTAACGGCCCTCGAGCTCGCTCCGTTTCTAATCAATGCAAATTCGTTAACCCACTTTCGCGTCACGCAAAAAGCTCTGCGTCGGGGCTATACGTTTATAAACGCGGAAGTTCCGCTCGATATAAGGCGAGGCAGAGTTCGCGGAGCTAATTAAACAACGGACGCGCGCTTGTATATCTTGCGAGCGTTTGTTGGGAAAAAGTAGCGCGGTTATGTATCGGGTCTGGTTTGGGAAGCGAGCGCGGGACCAAACGAGCGAGTCTCGGTGCGTAGTAGACATTTTTATTAGAGTATTGTTAATTTGATGGTGCGGTTTTTTTTAAAACTGATCGTGAGTTGATGGTTTTTTTATATTGATTTGTTTTGAATATATAAAAAAAATTGAAACACTAAAGCATTTTTTAACTAATAACACGTAACAACTGTTTATTGCACTTTAGTATATAATAATATTGAATTTGAAATGTAATAAACAGTTGAATTACGATTACGAAGCAACTTATATCTGAGAAAAAATAAGCTAACTTTATAGTAGTTTGCTCTCTCTATATAAAAAAATATAATAGCTGTAGCATGTTTAGAGAACAGTAAATGACGACATTTTTAATGTTTAACTGTATGATTTTCGTACACGAGGTGAAGTTCTCACACATTGACAATATTAATTTTATTTAAAAAGAATAAGTATTATTTTCACAAATGTTACTGTCATTTCGCTTAACTTTGTAACTTTAAAATGTTTTTGCAAATACTCTATTAGAATTTATAGATTAATGTTTCAATGAATGTATCTCAAAGGGATGATCGGCAATGCTGCCTGACATTTTACAGGGATAATATTTAAAAAAGAACTTACTTTGTTGAAAGTTTAAAAAAAATTTACAGTGTTTTTATTTTTTCTGAACAGCAAACTATGGCTGACGTTCGACCTACCTTAATTCGTGTCATATTACTAAAAAAAGTAGGGCGCTATTTTTTTAGAATGCAGTCGTACATTCGTGTTTACTTAATAGAAATCCGTGATTTAACGTTGACATCTACGTGAATTTAAACTCAAGTTTTGGCCGTTAAAATAAACGACACCGGCTGATGCTTGCCGCGTTGAAGGTGAAATTTAAAACCGACAGACATTTACATACAAATTACATTAGTTTTGATTTATTACGATTCCTTAGGGATATTCCAATTTCAAAACGCTTGCATCTTCAAGCTCTCGTGCTCTTATTACTTTCATTTTCTAAGTAGATTAACGAAGAAATATTATTCTAGCTTGCAATGGGAGTGAAAGAAAATTCTGCGTTGAAACTGATTAAGCAAACTAATCCAATTAATTTCCTTACTGATACGCATATAATGAATTTTCACTTTACCTTCCTCCACCTTGTAAACAAAATCAATTATTTTAATTAAGTACATTAACGACGCTATCTTCTAGGATTTTCTTATTCAACATTTACTCTTATTCCAGCATTTCCGTAAACTCCGTTCTTATTTCGGAAACCGCGACTTGTAAATATCGATCAATCCCCTCTAATTACCTTAGCAGTCACTAATTATGAATCAATAATCCCCCAATCACCCCACCAATTACCCCACTCTCTAATCACGCATTTAACGCAAGCCACGCTTTACCACCCCAGCTACCAATACCCAAAAACCCACCCTTCAAATTCTCAAACTCGCTCGAGCACACACCGCCTGATTACTCTTCCTCTCGTTTACCTCGACAAAAAAAACTGTCAACGACTCTCCCCTCCTCAAAACATTCCTCGCGAGCCTCTCCCCTATCACATTCCCAGCGATCCGTCGAAACAAAGGAACGGAGCCTCCTACCTCCCGGAAAAGAAAAAACAAAAAGGAACACAGAGGAGACCGGCTGCCTGGGAAAGTTGGCAGCGAGGAGGGAGACTCGTTAAAGCTACGCGGCGACATCAATCCGAGAGGGCCGCCGTTGCTGTATTTGTCTCTCTGTGCGTGCGCGTGGCTGTGTGTGCGCGGCAAGGAGAAAGAGAGATAAATAGAGACGTCGGGCGCCAAGCTGACTCGGTCGCGCGCACCACTTGGCCGTGTACCGGCGCGCTGTGTAGGTGTATGTGGAAACCGATACGGCTTAACGAAGGGGGAGCCAGGGAATAATGCTTTGCTGGATTCGCCGGAGGATTTAGCGTCGCTGCTTTATTTCTTGATGACGCTCGATTGCGAGGAAGGATGGTTTTTTTCCTTTTTTTTGGTGGGGATTGGGGTGAGGTGTTTTAGAGGTGGTACGAGAGAGGATATGGTTTTTCTTTTGGTGATTTTATGGTGGTGGGGATAAAGAGTTTCGAGGATTTTTAAAATTGGGTCTGGTTAGTTTTGTTTTTAAGCTTGTTTAAACGGGGTCGTGTACAGTAAGATTATTGCGGTATAGCTAGCTTCGGTATAGTCGTAAACGTTTTTGAAATAAGGTCACGTGATAAACTGTTACGTTATTGACTCAGCGTTTCCGTCTGGCTTTGTTTTTCGAAAATCAAACAAGACATGCCTGTATTTACGGTTATCGCGCAATCATTAACATATAAAAACTTTATCCAAGCATCCAACTTTTGCAGTAAAAAACACAACGCTATTTATTCCGATCTTCGTTTCTGCATATCTCCCACAACATCTCCAAACTTTCCACAGCAATCATTACTCACAACCACCCCCACACCTGCGTCTACAAAAACCAAACGATAACAGGTGCACATAGCTATCTCCCCTCCCCGAAAATCGATCAGTCCGTGATTCCGCTCATTACGAACCATCCCACCAGCTCGTAACGTTAATTCTCTCTCCCTCTCCTCCCGAGACGTACATCGTCAACATCCATAATTTAGCAGCTCCCCCGTGCCAGCCGGATTTCGCCAGCCGCTGCGTAACAGAGCCAGCCCCTTAATTGACGCGCACGTGCGAGCGACAAAAAGCCTTTCGCACGCCAGGCGTAAACAATATGCCAGAGAGCCTGCGCTCGCTTGTTGGGATGCTTCTATTGTAGCTGGCACTCAATTAGCGCCGGCGGCGCGGCTGGATCGTTGCGTTGGAGTTTTGAAATTTAAGGGGTGGTGTGGAGGTGTAAAGGTAAGTTTATACTTTTTGAAAGTAACGATTAACGGATGAAAACTGCTTCGGGGTATCGTTTTGGTATGTCGTAAATATTTCAACAACCTTTAAAAATCTTTATATCTTCTAAAGGATAATTTCCAACAAAAAATAACAGAATCTTATCTAAAGCCATACCAAAACAGCACAGCTGAACCGAGTAAAAACCCCCTTCCTCTAAATCTCATCCTTCCTCCGCCAAAAGCCACGCACATCCCATCCAGATCCAAAACTCCGCGGCTTTCTTTCCAATCCTCCAGCTACCCCCGGGCTTTTACGAGCCAGCTTCGAGGAACCGCGAGCAGCAGCTGGGGAGGCCGAGTTCGGAATCGATGCTTGCGCGTCCTTGCCCCCCTCGATGCGCGTAGGTGTGCGTGTGTAGAAGCGCGCTGATAAAGGGGGAGATTTGATTGGATGGGGTTATTACTCGAGGCGACGTGCGTGTGCTCAGCCAGCGCGCTTTAATGGCTCCTCGGGCTTTCCGATTATTCCGGCTGCTGGGATTTTTCTCGTGCTTTAAGAGATTCGGAGAGCGGGAGGATTGGTATGGTTGGAAATGGAAACGCTGGAGGGAGAGGCGAGGTTCCTTTTCCGACGTTTTGAAAAGCAAATATTTGGAGGAGATGTTGTGATTTTGGGGGTGGAGGTTCTGTGGCGGGTTTCAAATTGCGGGTTGGGGATGATGTAATAGTTGCATGCTGCGTTATTGCGGAATGGATCGATATGGTTACAGGTCAGAATTAGGGCGGTATTGAAACAATGTCGTGGGTAGTGAACAATGTATTGAAACAATGTCGTGGGTAGTGAACAATGTATTGAAACAATGTCGTGGGTAGTGAACAATGTATTGAAACAATGTAGTGTCTCATGTATAACAGTCGTAGTCTATTATCGGATTATTCGGAGCTTGTTTAATGAATGAATGTTTTCTTTATGTAATCTTGTGTAAAATGATTAAACTTTTATTAATAAAAAACAATTTGTATGATTACTAAATTTTTGAATTAGCAATACCAGTCGGAAATTATTACAAACTTTGGATTATTTTGCATAATCAGCTTTGTAACTTTCGAACAGTTTGTACATTATTATTCAATCCATCTTAATCCAAGATTATGAGAACTCATAATTAAATAGCAAACGTCCAAAAGACTACATAATATAAAAATATATATCAAAATACACAATCTCAACTCATTTTGATAGAATACTTCATAATTATAACTTTAACATTAAAAAAACTTTTTTCACTAAAACTAAACAGTGACAAAAGATGAGCCGCGCGGATTTTCAAGAATAGCAGCGAACAGGGCTGCGTGAAATTCAACGTCACAGCTCGTAAAACGGAGATTCGCGCAAACAATAAAAGAGTCATCCATTGAAAAGCCCGACGAGCCTTTCATACTAACCGAGCCGCGCCTGTGCGCGTGAAAAACAGACAAACGGCCGCTAAAGAAGAAAATCGTTTTACGAAAGGCAAGATAGTTTTTTGTTTCCTTTAGAAAAAGGTAAATGGATCGAAGCAGAGCGCAGACAAGAAGCTTGTCTGATATTCGCGCGCGCAGAAGTGGAGAAAACGAGAGTTGTACAGAAAGGGTGTTTAGAGTGTCAGGGAAAGAGAAAGAGAGAAAGAAACGTAAAAGAAATGAACGAGATTAAGGAAGAGAAAGAGAATTGGTATCAAGTTTGCCGAAGCTTGAGGAAGAAGAAGGGAGAATACAGCGGCTGGGAAAGGGCCGCGGGGATGAAGCTGGAAAATAAATTAGAAAAGGGAAATGCGCGTTCGTGAGAGAAGTACGGATGATCGCTGGCTTCGTCAGAGTGGAGTTTTTAATGGTGTTCTCGTAGAATTGCGGAAAAATGGACGACGTTAATAACGTTACGTTTGAGATGTAGAAAGAGAAAACGAGAACTATAGTCGGTTGAATTGAAAAGATATTTGGTGGCAGCCTTTTTTTACAATTTTTTTTCTATACATGTTTAAATTTGAAATGCAGAAACTTTTAAAGGTTTCAAAAAAATAAAACATTGTGGAACAAGGGGAGAAAATGAGTTCTTTCTACGAGGGTGAGGTGTTCAGCATGTATCGGAGTAAAGAACACGGTAGGCACAAAATATCACCTCACCCACTCATTAAAGAAGTAGTGGTTTAACTTGTAACATTAGTGAAAGAAATAGAGCCTACCATTATTCATACAAGCTTTGCACAGTAGTAACCTGCCGAGTACGGTCAGACGAAACAGTCTTATCAACCTTGGCATGAATCTACTTATATTTTCAAAAATAAATTAACTCACGACTCGACCACAAATTAAAGCAGCCCTTATCCTCAAATCCCATTACAAACTGCTCAAACCTCTTCCCATCAACAACCCAGCCCACTCTCACATAAAAACTCCAACTTTCTTCCAAACCACCCTATCCCCAAACCTCTTCCATACCTTCCTCTCATATCGTATTTGCGGCCGACAGTAGCTGGCTGCACACGCGCGCCTCTATTTAGCTTCTGTTCGTCTCTTCTGTAAACACGCCACAGCCATATTGTGGGTTACGGCGCGAGTCGGAGCTGGTCTTAATTGTGATTAAGGTGTTGCCTCGATGACAAGTCATCGCTGAGTGTGATGTATGAATGGGGGGAGTTGATAGGTGGTCGAGTGTGGGGTTTATGAGTTTAGTTTTTTTTTATTTTTTGTTTTAGTTGTAGCGTGCGTTTGTCGAAAGTTAGGTGCAGTTGGTCTATGCGGATTTCATACTGAACTCGTGTTATTAGGTTACGTTCGTCGGTGTTTGAATACGTTTCTTCGTTTATTGGATACTCTGTGAGGTAGTAAAAAGGCTAGCTCCTGAAGTTTGCTATATTATTCTTTCACGGTAAGAAAATAAAAAAGTAGAGCTCAAGCGTTAAACATTATTTCACAGAAAATTATGCATATGAATCTTTCTTTTTTTTTCTGCACACAGATGTTAACCCGATATCACAAGCTCAATTAAACTTTGCCATATTGCATGAGTGGTTCTGAAGCTTTAAATATTTCTGCATAATGTATTGAAACCTTATATGACTTAAATGCTTGGGGTAGCATTGACGGTGTTTAACTGAACCTGTAAATCGATTTGAGCAATTGTTACGAAGCTAATCCTTTGTAATTCACTTTATGCCATTGACAAGTGTCGATCGCTTTATTAAATCTAAAATGATTTAGAAGCCATATTCTAGGTGAATGTGAATAATGTTATAAGGTATTCAATCAAAACTATATATTTCAGCTATTATTGAATAACACTTTATTAATAATTGTCCCTTCATTTGTTTAATAATTGCACAAGCTTTTACTCTCTTTTACGTATAAAACATTCTCCTAAAGAAACACTGTAAGAAACAACACTTTCACAAAGCTCGACACAATTAACCATAAAATATTCTTATATTATTATAAAAACAGTAAGATTCATGCTAAAACAGCCTTACAACTACAAACCTATCGAAAAATTTCTAAAAAAATCCATTTCCAAAACCTACCTCCGCTCATCCCCAATACTCCGAACATCCTCCTAACCCATTTCTTCCAATTAAAACCTTCAACAAATCAATCAATTAACCACCTCAATCCCACTCCAAAAAAAAAACTCCAAAAAAACACCCCCGTCCACCTCCCACCCACCCACAAACACAAAGTAACAGCCGAGCCATGACCCTTTTAGCCTGGGCACAGCGCGCGGATATAAAGCTCGCTCGCGGGGCGAGATCGACCTCGTAAAAGCCTGCGCGCTCGCTTATTGACGGACTCGCCACCGAGCGACGTAAACGAGCGTAAACTCGGACCGTGCGCCAGCGGCTCTCTCCGGGCGTTTAAGTAGGTTTCGCGCTCGCGCGCCGCCGTCTATATATTACTCGCGGTTTTATACGCAGAGCTAAAGAGCCGCGCTGCTTCTTTTTCTCTCTGCCGCTTTCCGGGAAAATTTTTCCAGGCCAGAGGATGATAAAGTGGGATTTTTTGCTGGTCGAGCGTGGCTGGTGCGGGGGGACGGTTTATTAATTTTGGAGGTGTTTTTTTGGAGGGGGGATTGTTGTTTTTGTTGGGTGCTGGACGATGGATTTTATTTGATGTTGGGGAAATTTGGTTATAAGAATTTTTAGTTTAGCCAGTTTGCGTGCTTGAGGGTTGATAAATTGGATTAATTTGTTATATGGACGGTGGAAAAAGCTTTTAAAGTACGTGAAATAGCTTGGAAATTCAATTGACTGGAAATTTTTAAAAAAGAATACTTAGTATTTTACAGTGATTATATAATTTTTGTATTACTGATTTTTTATGTGTGAGTTGTATAAGAATAAAAGCCTTCCTACATTTCGATTACTAGTTAATAAATTCAAGTAAATATTGAAATATAGAGTAAATGCATTAAAGCAGTAATAAATTGATATGTAAATTTGTATAGTGCAGTAGATGTTCACGATACGTATCTCTTCGATGATTTTAGTTCACACGAAATTCAGAAATGCATTCAATACACTTTCAATTTTTCCGATTCACAATCCAAATTATAAAGTAAAATTCGTTTTATTAATTTTCACTTAAAAAATTATATTTCACAAACAAAACCTTTAAAAATATTTACCTCTTATACAAGGGTTATATAAAATTTAAATTGAATTTATAACACGTGAAAACGTAATATGTATTCACGCCCGGCATGGAAATACTCGAGCAGTGTTAAATTCCTCGCGTCCGATTTCCGTTCCCGCAGCTCAGAATTTCCAACTTTCGAATCGGGGCGCGTCCAGTTCTAAATTATTAAAATAGTTCAGCAACGAAATAAAATTGATCTCGAAAGCTTCAACTCAGCTTGCAAAGTACTACCTAAAAAATTCGCAAAAACATAATTCCACTTGCACTTGTAAAAAAGAAATCGTAAAATTTTATCTCGCACGTGCTGAACCCTCCGTGCATCCTGTCTTAGCATTCTCAAATATCCCGAAAAATTCCAAGAGAAACTAGCCCTTATCTAAAATTCATAAAAACGTCAGTATGTTCCAAGATAAAAATCCCCAAGACCTCCAAAACTAAAAAAAGTAAAAACTGCATCGACAACTAATATTTCTCCCCTCTCCTATCAAACCCCCATCCAGTGTCGCGCAACAACGTCCGCATAGTGCCGTCATCGCGCAGTCTCGCTCTTTCTCCGCATTAAACGTTTACTCCCCCCACAAACTAGCCACGCGACACGCTGAAATGCGGACAGGCTCGCGTGGGTGGGTAGGAGAAAACGCAGACTGCGGCTCGCCGTTTCTACGTCGATGCGTAACGAGCGCTTTTATGGCCGCAATCGTTGCTTTAAGTAGCGCATTGGCATTTTTTTTCTTCTCTTCTTGGAAAAAGAGGCCTGGAGCTATTGTTTACATCTGGCGGCGCGTGGAGCCGGAAGAGCGAAAAAATGGCTTGTTGAGTATGAGAAACGAGGGATTTTCTTTGGGTAGGGAAATCCTTTGGTCGACGGAGGCGGTAGATTGGGAGGGAAGAAATATTGCGGGAATATCGCTGAGGTATGAGTCTTTTTTACTTGGACGTTATGGTGGATGGGTTCCGCGTTTCTTGTCCTTCCGAGGGGAGAGTTGATTTACATTGGACGCGTATTGCCTGCTTTATCGTTTTGATAGACTTGAAAAAATGCTTAGCTTTTTAATATTTTTAACGCGAGTGTGCTTAGTAAGGTGAATAAATTGAACGTGTAATTGATGCAAATAACATGGAATTTTGAGATATAAGATTCTTTGCATACATGATGTGCGAACATTATTTTGCAAGCGCGTGTGAAGCTAGAGAATTTATAGGAAATCAATAGTCAATAAAACCACCTCATACGAAAATAACCTTGCTTAATTCGTTCCGCGTCTCGCTGAAAGAATGTTACATCCCCGGCCGTCGGTATGTAATAAAAGCGGGGAAAGTGTTTTCTGACACCGCTTAATGAAATCAGCAATTCGCAGTTTTTGCCCCGAACGGCTTCGGTTACGATTGCAGAAGCTGTTTTAGTGGTACTCTCGGAATGTTTAATGAAAGCTGATGGCGGTGTCGAGGACGTTAATTAAAATCAGAGAATGAAATGTTGAATAAAGAGCGATGGGATCGTGGTATTATACTTTTCTAATTAATACAGCTTGGTAACTTACAACCAGTAAAAAAGACAGTTAATATATTTTTTCAGTTAACTTTTAGTTTTTTCCATTAAAAAATAGTACAAAAATCTGCTATTCAGTGAACTTTACGCCCTTACAATTCGAAAATTGCAACAGCCACTCAGCGAGAAATTCGATTTCAGAACATTCCAAAAAGTCAATATTTCATATTCATATGACACGACTGAAATTTCCGTTAGCAAAATCCGAAATTTCCAATCCCGAAACCGGAGAAAACTGGAAGAGCAACTTTACGGAAGCGAAAGCTTCGAAAAAGTCATGCCCGCAAGACAAAACGTATATCAGACGGCTTGCTGTCGTCGACCTGGAGACTTTCTAAGGCTTCCGGTCTCAGTCTCTTTTCGGTATCGTTTCAAGCCCTGGATGTCGTCCCCTTGTAATCGCCTTAGAACCGTTTACCGCTTGAGCTGTGTGAACACGAGAGAAAAATAACGCAAATGTCAATGTGACGTTCATTGTTTTGAGAGTGAGTCAAGTTGTTTTGTTCTGTTGTAGATTGTTATTGATGGATTACTTTAAAGACCATGATTAAGTCATTGTAGTAAAGTTTCATTTAGTTATTAGCGTATATGGCTAAAATAGAATATTATTTTTTACATTATGTAAAAGTGTAGATTTATTTAGGCGTGGGTATACATACCTTTTCGAAATAATAACACGTTGATAGGTTTTAACAAGACTTTCCTTTTAATAGATTAAAATTTGAAAAAAAAATAGTGTAGATTGTTATTTTTTTTAAAGCTTTTTTTGTTTCGAGAATAAAAACTTGATTTTCCGATAACTCATCTTCCCCGCACTTTGCAGAGATAGTTTTTTTTTTTAAATTTATATTCTATAAAGCTGTTTCCGATGGTAACAAAATGCGGGGTCATTTTTAAAGTGTTGTGGACATCTATATTTGTAGTAAAAAATTACTTGTTATGAATTTTGTCATTCAAAAATATAAAATGTGGTCAACCTTGAAAACAATTTATATTTTCTTCTATAATTATTATTTAGAAAGTTTGAACTTATTAATAATAATTTTCTACTTTTTGTTATAAATATTGTGATAAAAATATAAAATTATGAAAAAATATATTTTATGCCACTCTAACCTCAAAATTCTAACTTTGCGACGATTTTTCGGCTCTCGTGGCATAAAAAAACGGTTCGATATTGGTGCGTAAAGTGATTTTTACCGCGTGCGACTTTTCAAATAACCACCTTCCACACCCGTATCGAGACGTACTATTTTTAGTTTCCCATAAAAAATTATTTAAAAACAAAATATAATATTTTGTATTTTTAATTATTAGCTAAATGATATAAAGCTAAATCAGCTATGAATTTCTTTATTCTTCCTTACTTTTAAGTAACATTTAATGTTCAAAACTAGGTAAACGATCCATCTCACCGTAGCACCGAAAAGATCGATCACAATGACATCTATCTCACGGCGCGCCCGCACAAACAACGCCTTTTTACGCGCGGTTTGAGCATCGAGAGAACGAGCGCCGTAACTTAAGTGTGTTTTATGGTCGCCTGTATTCTCGGCTAAAAATTTCAAGGGTTAATGGCTCAAAGCCTGATAATCGAAGGCTCGATGGAGCGGAACGAAGGAAATACTTCGACCTCTTCGATTGGTACGCATGCAGTGTGCTCGAGCGATAAAATAAATTAAAAATTCTTGAAACTATCGAGGCGTGTGACGGTTTTGTAAAACGGCTTTAAAACTGTGTTATCTCTTTTCGCTGGGCTGCAGTTCGCCGTGACAAATGGGTACTGTAACATTTTCAGGCGAGTTTTATCGGAGAAAATGAATTTTGGTTTTATTTGGCATCGGTTTAATTTAAAAATGTCATTTTTTTCTAGTAATTATTTTATAAGAATTTGAATTTGGATAAACATTAATAAAGTTTTATTATTTCTTTTTTTTCAGAATATTAATGTACTTGTTTGAAAGTATAAGTTATTCATTTATTAAGCGTGACAGTTTTTAAATTAAGCTTCTGCAGTACTACTCAATATTGCATCGGATATCTAAATTTTTGTTTTAAATATGGCAATATTCCAAAAGGTTCTGATACTTGGTAAATTTCAATTAATTTTAATGACTGAATTCTGAATATTATTCGTAAAATAAAGTATGTAAAACATTAAGTCACACTATATCTAATTTTGCAGTAAAAATTGTTATTAAAACAGATTTTCTTTTAAAATTAAATCAACAATTGCAAATCGTTGGCGAACTTTTATTATTTAAAGAACAAACGATTGAGCCGTTTCAGAGATAAAACTTGTTACGTCCTTCGAAATTGTCAGGAAATCAATATTTGCTGAGGCTGTAAAAATAAACCCGATTCAGTATAACATTGAAAACGTCTACGATGTGTTTACGACTCCAACACGAACGCTTAACCAACGTCACGAATGGTTTTTTATTGTCATCATCAGTTTAATGGTATAAATAAACTGATTATACCACTGATTGTACCGCTGATTTCACCCTTTCAATTATTTGAACATAGAACAAACTGTTTCAAAAGAGTAAATCTATATAATTACTACAAAGGTAGTGTCTTTGTGAAAAGGTTTATATCATAAATTAATTTATATTCGTAAATTTTCAACCAGTTAAACTGGTTTTCGTAATTATATCGAGTCTGGTCAAATGTAAGTGACCAAATATACTTACGACTCTTCTATCCAGTTCTAATTAATACAGTTATCCAACCAATCCACAAAATATAAATACTTAAATATAAATAAATCTAAAAATCACTTAAGACTAAGTTTGCGATGAAAATGGAAATGTCAACGTCTTAAATACTAATGATTCATGAAAGACCAGTAGCAACATGAACAAAACCCAAGATCTTTTTTGTAACTCCCTTCATTACACTCCACTTTCCACAATCCTCATAAAAAAAATCAAACTTCCTCAAACTACACCCAATCCATCTGTACTCCTCCCAAAAACTCCAAAACCACCTCCAAAAAACTAAAAACTCACATGTGAACGGAGTAGCTGTCGGGTATGCCGTCGAGGCTCTCCCTGCTAACGTCGTCCGCCATGGCGACCTTCAGCTGGTGCCCAAAACTGGCCATGTCCTCGAGGAAGGCCTCGCTTCCCGGCGTCAGGGCGCCCGAGGTCGGACCCTGCCCGTTCACCGGCGTGCCCTGGGCTCCGCTGCCCAGCTCGCCCTCCACGGCGCCGTCCTCGCCGAGCTGCTCCTCCTCGGCCCCGACGAGCGCCACCTCGTCTTCGTTGTAGATCTTGAAGTAGGCGATGGTGAGGTAGATCACCGAGATTATGAAAGACGGTATCGGGATGGCCATCGCGTACACGAGGTTCATGTATACCTGGAATGTTGGAGGAGAAGAGAGAGATGAGTTTGGTTAGTTTGGGAGGGGTTGAGTTGCTGGCTGGAAGAGAGGCTGTGGTGCATGGGTGATTGGTTTGAGGGAGGTGAGGTGGATAGGCTGATAATTGCGGGTTGACGAAATGGATGTATGGGTAGCTTTTTTAAATATGATACTTTTTAACTGTTGTGAGATTAAGGGCGTTGATTGCTCTGGTTTACAAAAGCAGTTTTTCAGTAGTAGTAGTACTGGAAGTAGCTTTATCTAGCAGGTTTTGCGTGCATTATTTCAACACGTGACCATGTATTTGTCTCAAAATTATTTCTCTTACCAGATTTTGGCTTTTCTTACAATCAGTATCTTAACTTTCCTCTCATTTATCAAACAAATCTTTCAAAATATCATTCAACATACTCACCCAACAACAAAACTCATCCTCCATCCAAAAGCCCCCAACAAAAACCTACAATCAATCCTCAACCACCACTTAACCACTTCACCCCGACACCTCCGCTTTTCCCGCACCATCCGCGAAAAACCAATAAGAACCCCCAGCAGCTTGCCGCTCGAGAAGAAAGACTCACGCCTCCTGCGCCCGATAAACGGATATTTCGAGTTATCCGGCATTCCACGGCAGCCTCCGTCGTCGATCAGCCCGATAATAAGAGCCGCCGAGCGCGTCCCTTTAACCGCCGCGTCACGTTCTTCTTTCTCTGTCTCTCGACGCGGCGCGAGAGAGTGGATTGAATTTCGCGCGAACTCGGGAATTTTTCGGGCTTATCGCAGGCGAGAGCGTCTTCTCTCGCCTTTGTTGTAGGGTAGATTCATCATCGGTGTGAGCGCGGTCTTTTAGCTTGGCTGAGGATTTTATTTGTGGGGAATGGTTTTTTTGGAGGTGGTATGTGTGTTTGGGTAGATTTTTTTTTTGATAGGGAAAGTTTAGTTTTAAATGAGAGGTTCGTAGATTGTATTTTTAGGTTTGGGTTGTTATGAAATTCGATGATTAATCATTAATTTTTAAAAATTGTGTTTTTGGATAATGAGTGTACCGAGTGTAATTCAACACCGAGATTTTTGAAATTTTTAGAGTGGCTACAGCAAAAATAGTTTAGACGTACTTGACTAAGTGCAAAATCGTTATTTTGCTTCATTAGAGACATAGTTAACTCGTCCAACGTAAATGAAAGAGGCAGGTATTTTTAACGAGGACAGATTTTTTGTGTAAATCTTACTATTCTTACATTTAAATTAAAATTTCTATTAATAATCAGTGTTTTAAATTGATAAATCTATAAAAATTAAGATATTTTAAAACGTTCTCTTACGTAATCTTTATGGTTAAATTCATTAAAAAATTTTAGATCTTTCACTTAATTTTAACAACCTATTTTAAAGTGAAATTAACGCAAACAATTATGATTGTGAATAAGTAAATTACGAAAAAAAAAAAGATTAATTGCTTTTCGCTCATGCAAATTGATACTATTAACAGTAGTAATATGCGTGCTTGATCCGGCTCGTTTATCAAAAAGACAAATTACTTGTTTACCCAATTTTGATTCACCGTAATTTTAGTAGTTATCATTGGAATGAGAAATTAGCTTTGCTAAATTGCAATTGCATGAATCATTCCGTAAGAATATAATATTAAAAAATTATAAAATGTTATAAAATTGTTGTATACACATTCTCGCTTATTTAAAAATACAAAAGTTTACCTTATTAATAAAAAAAAGCTATCAACCGATCAATTCATCCAGATATCAAGCTTAATTAAAATTTGGCTCACTCAATACACCACTTCAAAATTCGATCAAACCACACAACACATCCACACATCTACACTCCACACAAAGCACATCCCTAAAAAAACTCTAACAGCCCGCAAAAGAAAACTCATCAAGCCAGCAGACGGCCAGATATATATCTAACCTGCCACATGTCGAGGTCGCTGATGACAATTCCGGGATCGACTTTCGAGTAGTAACAGCTGAAGTTCTGGCCAATGGCGGCGTACTGCCTCACGAAGATCGTGCAGTTCAGCATCGGCGGGTAGCCGCAGCCCTTCACGTTCGGGAACAGCTTCGCCCCCGTGAAATACCACTCGGAGTCGTTGCCCATGAGACCTGCGGGGACAAAATTGCCAGCGGATGAAGTTTCTCGGCTGCGATCGCCGAGCGAGACAGTTTCTGGTCTCGTATTACGCGAAGGTTGCGTTTTGTGCGAGCCGATTAGTGGTATATTGGCTTTGTTTGGGGGATGTGGAATTTATTGTGGGTTTTATTGAGCATGGTTTTAAGGTGGGTTTTGGAAATGGTTGTGGGAGGCTGATCGGTGAAGATTTTGTTTGGTAATTTTTTGAAAGCTGATGGATGATGGTTTTTAGGTATTAATTCTGTAATAATATCGAATTCTTGATTGCATCGTTACTAAAAAGTTGATGTTTCAGAACGCTTTTCAATTAAGGTTGTTACATTGTTACGATAATCAATTTCGCTTCAATAATTATTGATTTGAATATGGTGTTGAATTTGAATAGAAACGACTGATTGTAGTTAATTAATAAATTAAATTTTTGTACAATTTCAAAATTATTAATGCGTGTTTTTAAAAGAACTGGAATATACAACAATAAATTAAACACATATTGACAAATTACATTAACGTCCCAGCATTATAATATAAAAATACATTTTTAAATCATCCTTCATATTTATTCATTATAAAACAAAAACAAAAGAACATTAAGGATCTCAAATAATATTACGTATACTTAGAAAAAAATCAAATTCTAAAGTCATTAACTACCAATACTTCTACTTATTAATGTATTACCTACAAACGTTATGCGTCTCCCTTACATCTACAATAAAAACCTTATTAACCCACTTCCCCAACCTACCCCAAAATCAAAGATCCCGCGGCAAACCCCACAAAGAATCCCCCAAAACCATCCCCCCCGCCCCTCATACCTTCATATTTCTCCATCCTCAACTCACCCCAAACACTCCCCGCCTCATACCTGTGGGAAAGGGCTTGGGCAAGCCGTCCTCGTCCTCGTCCTCGTCGAAGTCATCGTCGAGATCCTCGATGTAGTCGTACTCGCGCAGCGAGCGTCTCGGCCTCTTACCGGCGGCCTCGTCCTGCCCGGCACCCACGCCTCCTGCTACCTGCGCCTCCTCGGCCGTCGCGTTAACCGGCAGCTTGTAGTTAACGCGTATCTGCGTGCACTCGAACAGCTCCTTGGTGCAACCCTCCCTACACGAGGTCCAGGAGCAGTTTCTCGTACCTAAGCAGTCGTGCCAAGACATGAACGCCAGGCGGGCGTTTTAGGGGGGTTGGAAAAACGGTGAAGAGACGAGGTTTCGAGAGGATAACCTCGATGGGGGGTTGGTTACGCTGGTTTGTGGTTGTAGCGACGGGTTTTTTGTGCGGTTTGAGTTTTTGAGCGTTGGCTTTTGGAAGGGTTCGAAATGTGGCGTTGAAGTGATGGAGTTGAATAATTTATGAAAATTATTCGTTGAATGTAGGGATTAATTGAAGTTTTAATTATCGGTGGGGTTTGTTACGCGAATTTAAAGCGTTAAATATTGACTAATAAATACTTGAAATCTTTACTCTTTATTAAATTTTGAAATGTAATTTAATACACGAGAATCAATGTACCAAATAATACAGTTTCATTTGCAACTTTGAAGTACTCATTATTTTCATTAAAATTAAACAGAAATTATATCAAACGCATAAATAATTCACTACTCCACATCTTTAAAAAACCTTTCCGCTAACGCTCGATTAAAAGCTCCAACGAAGCCAAAAATAACATCAAAAGCCAAAGCGAAAAACCCGAAATACAACCACAAAAGAGCGATACCAGGGAGATAATAAAACACATCTAAGATCAAAGGCCCCAGCCTCTCTCAGCGGACGAGAAAGAAAGAAAGAGCGAGGCGCACCCACACACACACACAGAGAGACATCAACCCTCGTGCACAGAAGAACACGAACAAACATTCCGGAAGCGCGAGAAAACGAGTGAAGAGACGGAGAGAACAGATAACAAGCGAAGGGGGCGCATCTTCAAACAAACGACTGGAATATTCGCATTTTTCCCAGGCGCGTTTGATTTTAGTTTATTTCCGCTTTGAATTCCGCGCGGATGAATATTAAAATTGTCAGGGCCAATGTTTGCGCTGCCTGCTTTCGCGGAATTTTCGTATCGGAACTGAAATTTTCGCGCGTTGACGTCGGTGATTCAGCGCTGTTATTTTGGAGTTGCACTTCCGAGAGGAAAGTTTCTGGGTTATGTATACTCGCCAGCGCGAACGTTGGGTGGTAAGGGTGCTTTAGGGGTGGTTCGGTGTTTTGAAGGTGAATTTTATACTTGACTTGTGTTTTATTGAATAATGTTTAGAAAAGTGTGTGAAGTGTGAAAGAGTGCATAAATTCAACGCAAGTTTGACTGATCGATGTGAGAGTGGATATACAGGACACGGGATGTACTAATGTTACGATGACCTATAAATGTGGTTGTATACGTATGTCGAATTATTTATAGAGATAATTCGAAGGGAAGCAGATGCTTTTGATTCTATATATGCTTATCCGATGTCTCGAACTTTATTTTCCAAAGTCTATATACATCGCGCTTGATCTGGATTTAAAAATACTGCATCAGACTTCTGATGTTGGATATAGCGTTAAATTTACGTTTGGAACATTTAAGAGTTCTAGAAAAATATTGGATATACTATTTATTATTATGATTTCATTAAATATTAAGGACTTATCGATCAGGAACTATTTTCAATTCTTAAATTATTTAATAGATCTTTACGTCATTAAATATACTACATGTCCACTGTTATGATTACACGCGCGTTCATTGGGTAATCTTTACATACAAAGAGAATATAAAATCAAATTTTCATATTTCAATTAAACACGAAAAATATATCATAAAAATAAAATACACCTATAAAAACGCATTGACACCATCACTAAAAAGTTTGAATTAAAATTTCAGCAGTCGACAGTCTCAATATTCAATAACGCCCTGACTCTTCGATTTCAAACAGATCAAGCCACTCCGCATTCCCAACAAGTAACGAATGCATATCCGCCCTCTCAAAAAATCACATCCCCATAAAAGTTATCAACGAGCCGTCGCCTGGTTCCCAATTAACGAAGCCATCGCGGCAGGTACAAGGGCCACTTTCGTCCCTTTGGCGCGCTCTAACGCGTATATATCGGCTTCGTTATTTCGAGCGTTGCAGCGCGAACGGTCGTGAATCATTTTTAATAATCTCCCCGCTGGGAGGCTTGCGTCGCGAAGAAGAGAGAAAGAGAGGAGGGAGGAATCGGAGGGCACCGAGCGTTGATAAAGAATCGTTATTTCCTTTGTTTTGTTTTAAAGTACGTATAGCATTGGAATGATAAGAGAGGGGACTTATGCATTTAATAAATATTGATAATTGAAATGGATAATTTTTAATGTGGTTTTATTGGCCTATTGATTTGAATTTTAAAATTTTCCTTTCTCGAAGAGTAAACCAACGTACTATGTCTCACTGTCTGCTAAAAATAGTACCAGAACCAAAAGAAAGGGCTAAATATAAAAATAATGACGAGAGCATGCACAAGATTAGAGTGAAAGACTAAGAGCGACACTGTGTATTTTAGTGAAGAAAGATGACAAGACCGACGAAGTTGAAAGTGGAGGGTGAAAGAAAATTAAAAGAAACGTAAGGAAAGAGTCCGCAAGTCTGATATGGTTATTTTGCTCTTCTTTTCGTGACCAACATAATAACGTCAGTGACTACGCCTTTGTGTTCGTTAATCCTCAACTTGGACCCTCGTCAACGGCACACTTACGTTAAAAATATTGTTTCTGTATTAAAATTACCGCAAAGGTTATTTCTGACGAAGGGTCAGAAAAAGTATCTCAAAAAATGTTATAAAGTCATAACGCTCTGTCTTTGACACGCGGCCAAGGATCCAGTTTCTGACTTTATTAATAAAGCTGAGCCCCGCCAAAGAAAAATGGAAGTGTCACCCGAGCATATAAAACTAAAACTAAAAAAAGAGAAAAAGAAACGAAAAGAACAACTAATTTAAACCACGCGATAACGAACAAAGAAGAGATTAACAAAGTAAGAAAAGAAACCAGCCACGCTAAAAAAAAAAAAGATAACGCGCTACAAAATTACGGAAGAGACGCGAGAGCAGCACCCAGATAAAGAACAAAACAGACAAAGGAGCGGGTGCGCGAAAAAAAAGACAGCAAAATTGCCGGCTGATATGGCGTCGAGCGCTCCGCGGGGCGGAAATCAATAAAAATAAGAGAGGGAAACCGAATCAGCAGGAGCGCTCCTGCGCGCGTGGACGTATACTTCCGGGCGTAGCGCCGATAGCGGCCTCACCCCTTAATAAATTTCGTTTTCCAGAAGTAAGCCGATACACTGGTGCCGCTTTATCTTAATGCAGTTTATCGGCTATTGGTCGGTTTAAGGTGTTATTTAGAGGGCCTGCTGGTGCGGTATGTACCTTTTTGGAGGTTTTGTTAGGGAGTTGGTTGGTTTTCTTTTTTTGTGGTATGTGTGCTTTCGACATTGGTAGCAGATTCGGAAATATATAAAGAGGTGAAGTGTGGCGTGGTACATGTGTCGAATGTTTGTGATTGTTGTAATTATAAGGAAATAAATATTCATGAATTATAAGAAAGTGAATCGAGGATACTGTATTATGACTGTCGACCTACTGACACGACTATGGTAGAAGAATTTTATTATTTAGCTATTAATGTAGTGCAGTTCGTTTAAGCTTGCTTATATTAGAAACCGAGCAACTTAATTACAATTTACGACTGTATAATTTACGTGACAAAGAAACTGCAAATTTTTATGTATGAATGACGGGTTGCGTATAAATTATCAGTAATTAGTTTAACTATGATACTAGATTTATCGATGATATTTTCGATTGAAATTTATTAATTCATTTTGTTCTTTCAAACAGTTTTTTAAGGAATCTTAAAAATTTTAAAGAATAATACTATAATGCCATTCTGGAATATTTTTTGTCAAGATTTTACTAACATTCATATTTTTCTTTGTTATCTATACTGACTGTGTAATATTAAATTT
>JAPYZA010002404.1:0-17462 GCA_030522685.1 Eupelmus azureus | reverse complement strand
AAAATATCTCGATCAATTTAATATCGTTTGGATCCCGAACGCTTCGTTCCATAACATCTATCTCCAGCGTTATAATTCGTTACGTAGAAATCGCGTGGCCAGAAGCTACCCCGTTCACTGCCAATGAAATCGTGCGCGTATATATGCCTCGCGGTTCGATGAATATGAATATATTCGAGGAAAAAAAAGTATTGCACTGAGATGCGTGCATGTACATCGTTTGGAAGTACTCACGAGAATTTTCAGTTTGTTTATTTCATTCTCGTCGACTAATTCACCAGTTCAAAGATATTTTTAATTAAAAGCGCATTAGTTTCGTTTTATGAAGCTATTTTGTATTCTTTGATATAGTAGTACCTATCCTATACTTTGAATCTACAAATTTTCCTGGAATACTATAATTAAAAATAAAACTGAAATATATAAAAATGGAAGAAATTAAAAATATTGATATTCGTCATTCGTAATTACTATAAATTACTAAAAACTTAAATGAACTAAAATCATTGCTTACGTGCGTAATTTTTTTTTCTATTTTTTACTATTTTTATGACGCTCTCGAAGACGCAGCGAAAACTAATCCCAGTAATTTCATTGAATTCGTCACCAACAACTGGCAGTATAAAAAGTAAGCACGTATCGAGGTTAGAATCGTTTCGAAACGATTCAGCGGATAAGCAGAGCTGAGCGTTGAAGTCTATTATCAATGACGCTAGTTTCGCTGCGATTATGTACACGATATATACGAGGAGTAAGTATATGCACTAGACGCCAACAACGTAGCAGTTATGGGCTAGTATCATCGGCGTGCCAGCCAGTAAATTTACACTTAATGACTAATCACCGGAATTGCACCGTTCCTTATCATGCTTGTGCGAGGAATTTTTTTTTATCAAAATGTGCAAAACAATGGATATTGTGAGATTGTGTACATTGTATGTATTTTGCTATAAAACTTAATGTTTTGGTTTTACATTTTTAATTTATAATAATAATTATAAATTTAAATTAAACTTTCATTTGAAAGCTTTAAAATTTCGTTCATAAGATTTTATTATTAATAAAAGTAATAAATAATAAAGTTGCGAGGAACGGGTCATTACTTTGAATTTAATTTGTATAAAATGCTATAACAATCTCATAAAAGGATATAGCCTCAAAAAATGTCAAATCTTTAAAATTTATAAAACAACTCGTTCTTTCTTTACTCTTTTAAAAACAGCATGTCCTATAGTTGAAGCATTTAAAGAAACGATTTTATTAGTTATATATATATAAACTAGGCACAAGATTACACTACGTTTTAATTTTTTTTTATCCCAAAAATTAAAATACACCATATGTTTGTATGTTTTTAAAAAAAAGTAATACCATTTAAATAAAAATACATATATGAAGTGAAAAGTAGTTGTTTCTATTTGTGTACTTCACGTGTACTTCAGACTCTTATTAATGAGAATTGCATGATAAAATAGAGCGTGCGAAGAACGCATAAATTATACCTGAGAAAGAGATTAATAGAAATTTTTATTTTGAAAAAATGTTATCCTTAATGTCGCTCATTAAATATTCAAACTCTCCAAAAGTAATAAAAAATATAAATAAAAAATAGTAAATCTATAAATAATAAAATATTTATGAATTTAGTATATTAATCTAGAATGCTAATAATATTTTTATTAGTATATATTTATCATATATTAATTACCATTATTTTCAACAATACATTTCCAAAGCCAATATTTCCACTCGATAATCAAGCACCCATATCAATCCTTAAAAATATTTTCACCTTCATCCCTATTCTTCCATTCCCACCTCCAAACCACATCTCCACATCCCAGCGCGAAAAAGCCGAGACTTAAGGGCGAAAAGAGAATCCCAAAGCGGCAGGCCTGGCAAATACACGCGACGATCAATCCGCGCGCGGCTTTATAATTAATCTCCCAGGCGCGCTGGTCCACCCAGCACCTGCCGCGAGTAAAAAGCCGTGGAACTCCGGACTAACACAAAACCCGAGGCGCGCACAGCCTGCGCGCAGCCCCTCGGCAGCTTTTGACCCAATTCGCCACTCGGTAAACTAACGCCCCATCGACTCAGGGCCGCTCCATTAATGACCACGAGTGTTAAGCGCCCGAGAATCGTACGAATAAAACGCGGCCGCTTCTCTGGGCGTGGCTCGTTCTGGGCGAACCGATGTGTTCTCGCGTGATCGGGCGATTTTTCTTTTATACGCGCTTTTGCTTTTTGTTTTCTTGTTGGTTGTTTTTGAGAGGATGGATTGAACGGGTCACTTCGGGAGATAGTTGGAGGCGGTTTGCTCTTGTAAGTTTTTTCGTGGTCTTTAAGAGGCTGTAAGTGGTGCCATTAATTGATTTGTAAGAAATACTTGAAATGAAATTTTAGAAATAGAATTTGTGAATTACGTGTCTGGTAATAGAATTTTGTTTCAGGAAAATTCTATGTCAGGACGTACGTTTTGGGAACATTTTTGTTTTCGTATAGTGGTAATTGACAGATTTACTGCTTGCTTGTTTCCGATATAAATTATTCACTCTAGCTTGAACGCAATCAATCATTGTATTCGACAAAATAATTTTCTAATATTTTTCGATAAAGCTGAATAGAAAACTGTTCTACAAAATTTCGCTATCAATCATATTTTAATACCATGTTAATAATCAGATTGCTGTAGATATATTTTATGTATTATAAACAACAATATTTAAGATTTAAAATACTAAATACTAAATACGTACTCCTGTATAAAAAGTGACTAATAATATGGAGAGCTCAGTGTAAAAAGAGTGTACTAAATTTACTTTGAAAAATGATCTTATCTTCACAGAGAAAATTGATAATTCTGAAAATTTATTATTGTATACTCAATTTCTCGTTAGAATCTAAATCATCTAAATATTATTTTTATGAAATTACACTTAGTTCTTTCTAATTAAATGTCAGTTAGCAGAGCTTATCCATTTTCTCCTGAACATGTCAAAATAAACTTGGTCTCCTTGTCATTTGAACCCTTCATATAACAGCTAAATGACTTCGTATGATTTATGGAAACTTAATAAAGATTTGATGATAAAATAAACACAGAGACATAAAAAATATATCTGCTAGTAATAAAACAAATTCTGAAAATTTATAATAAAATGAGTATAGAACTTTTTGTTCTCGATAAGGTACATTTTTTTACTATTTGTAAATAAATAATAACAACAATGAATATAAACCAACCTAATTTAATTTTAGAAATATGTTAAAAAAAATTAATTTTAGAGTGGTAAAAATATCTTGCTCCCTTAATCATAACTAGGTTAATAAAAGCAAAAGCCTTTGATATGGCTTTATTATCGCCTTAGAATCATTCATTACTTGATCCCTGGGGAGGCATGAGGAAGAGATAATAGATTATAATGTGCAAAATTATGATAAAACGAAGGTCGAGAAATATATTGCGGATATTGGTCAGTCTCGAGTAGCAGAAGGTAGAGCGAAATTTATCATGATGTAAACGATTTTACAGTCGGACACGCACATCTAACCGACGCGATAAAAGATTTTGGTATCCGGCGTTTTAGCGCGTAATACTTTTACTTTATCTGGGTGATCATCGCGAATGAAAAGATGGATGGTGCTCGTAAATTATACTTTGTTGAAGGCAGTGTATAAGATATACAGCGTGAGTCTTAATACAATCTTTTAATTAAACTTTGTACTTTAAACTGTTTGAGTTATAATAATAAACACTATCATAGTTATTTGAAGATTATAAAAATAAGCACCGGACTATATATAGCTCATATAAATCTCTTACTTTGATAAGAAATCTTCATTGCATACAATCACATTTTTAAACAAACAAACGAAAAAAATAATCTAAAACAATGATCTCTTACCTTAAAGTCGATGTAACCATTTTTATCCATGTCAAATGTGCGGAACACGTGGTCACAGAACTCCTCGGCGTTCCCCGACGGGAAGAACATTTTGTACATGTCGACGAACTTGGCGGGCGTCAGCCTGCCGTTTGGACAGTCTTGCTGCAACACGACAATGAGTTTCAAGTTAGAGAGGGATGGTCCAGTAGCTCGCTTAATTGGAGGTCATCGTGGCATGCATATACACGCGTCGCTGTCACACCGGGTGCAGCTATATATATGTTATGGTCGCAAATTGAATTAGCCGAAAGTTTTGGGAAGAGAGAAACACAAGCGCGCACGATTACGCCGGCTAGTCCTCGCGCTTTAAATTAGGCGTAGTTTGGATTAGGCTAGATATGCCCGAGTGTGCGTTCCAGAGGGAGAAAGGCTTTTGTTGTAGCTACAGACTGGAGGATTGCCGCGCGAATAAATTAGGGACAGATGGTAACTGGGGAGTTGGACGCAATTAGGAATTCGGCGTTGGTCGGCGGAATTTTGTCGAATTGATATGTGCATTGTCGGTCTAGATTATTTGATTGTTCTGTTTTTCTTTGATGAAAAGTACAAAATTATGTATTTGTTTATTTTTTTATATTAAAGTAAAGTTAATTAGAACATATATTTAATTTTTAATTACTGAGTAATTATCCTGAGAGAAAATATTTTTTAGTACATCAAGTGTAAAAAAATAAACAAAAAACATAAAAATAAACAAAAAACATTTTTCTGGTTAATATTTTTTTTAGTCTGTTGTATTTTTTCATTTTATCTTTTTTTTCTTGACATTGAAATACTTTTGTTGTTCGCTTATCACATTCACTGAAATCTTTTTCGTGTTCTTATATTTACTTTTTCAAACTTAAATAAGGAAAGAAACGCCAAGTATTTTTTAAAATGTAAAAGTATAATAATTGATTATAACTTCTTTAACGATAAACTATAAATATTAAAATTTATATAGTTGTAACCTTTTTTACCGTAAGCATTTATGTAAAACATTACGGTACATAATTATTATTTCAGTTTTTACACTGATCAATATATTGTGAAAGAATTACATAGATATATCCAATACCTTTTTAAAAAGTAATATTTGGATATGGGGATGTCTAAATAATAATGCTTAGTAAAGCAGGATAAGAGCAAAATGAAAAGACATACTTTACAATGAGGATAATGGAGAATATCTATGATTGTCGTACGCATCGCTGAAAAAAAAATTGTGAAATGATCTGCACTAGAAAATCAAAAGTTGTTATTTCTAATAAAAAAGTGCACGAGAGAAAGATATTCCAAACGTTAGCTGGTATATTTCTGAAATGTTTTTTCCAATAATTTGTATTACAATTTTTTTATAGCTCGCACGTTGTGACCTATATATGGCATAGAATAAAAATCCATACATCTATTGAAATGATATATTTTTATTATGTATTCGTTGCATGATTTTTCGACAGAAAAATATTTATAAGCAAAAAGTATTATATTTAAATTGAATATGATTCAAAATTTGTCGGAAATATAAAAAAAAAATTATTTATATTAAAAAGTGTCAAGAACAAATATTTAATGTAAAACAAGAATACTTGTTAAATTTAACATTCCTGCGTCTTAAAATTATTGTCAAATTATCAATATTGATTTACTGGATGTTCCACTCTACGCTTACAATACAAAAATTAAATAAACTGAATATTTTCTGTAGTAAATGAATGAGAAATATAAATTTGAGTGTATCGAGAAATGTAAAAAGAAACAACTTTTATAAATGAATTTCAAATAATGATCAACTTCTACAGCCTTCCAAATATAAAAAACTTAAAAAAAAAGTTGTGAAGATTCGGTTTCTCAAGCTTAAATTACTCCCTAACAATGTGGCCAGAGCACCTTTAAATCCCCTTTCACATTTCAAGCCCCGGCTAACATCATTATTTTTCCGAATCCCGAGAGATTTGAAAATTTCTCATCGATTGAGCCCGCGTGACTCGCGCCGCCCTATATAGACTCTCCCGCAAAAAAATAAAGAAAGCCCAAAGTCACGTTCGCTCTCTCGAGTACGCGGAAAAGCTTGCGCCGCGCAAGAGGCAGAGCTTCTCTTTCTACGTATACATATAGCTCACGTACACAGGCGCTCGCTTCTCGCGAAAATAATGTTTACATAGGAAAATAGCAGAATCACGTTTTGCGCTGGGGGACGCGAAGGAGGTCGGGCTTGACTTGAGAGAGTAAGGAGACTCTCTCTCTCTCTCACTCTCTCTCGCTCTCAGGGGAGGGCACATTGAAAGTCCATTGATAAGGCGAGGGAGTAACGGCTGAATGATCGAGGAGGGCTCGCGTTTACTCCAAAGACTCGATAACCAATATTATTCGAGCTCTCCCTCTCCCGCTCGCTCTTCAGTTTGCGTGACTAAAAGCGAATGGGAACTAAAGATTTCGGAGAGAGAGAGAGAGAGAGCCATTCACAGGGTGCCAGCTCTCCCTAACGCCGATACAATCGTGAAAGACGAAACTTTGGGAGTCATGTGTGTATATTCATGTTGTGTGTTGACGTCGAAATTGCCCAGTGGACGCTGGACCGGCGTATTGAGTAAACGAATTTGGTTAGGCCGCTGGGGGAGACGAAATGGACTTGTAGGATGGCTGATGAGAAAATCATTATGGTAATGTGGAAGTCTCGAGGATTGAGTGATACTGATAAATTTTAGTGACGATAAAAAAGAAAGACAGGGCTGATGTGGCACTTTGAGATTAGCAATGATGGAGCAATGAAGAACTATTATTTTAGTTTTTATCGGAATCTTTTTCTATCGACGGTGAAGTCATGCAAAGCTCATTTGATTTTTGTTGATTCATTTAGTATGATCAATTAATTTACGATAAAAATCAGAAACGTTGAGAGATTGGTTTTTTAAATATACACTTATTTATTACTGTTTTAATATAAAAAAGTATTATAAATCAAAATTTTTGTACCGAATAAGAAATAAGCATTCATTAAATACATATGTGTTTGATTATATATAATATATTATTTAAACTAAAATCGACAAAGCTTAAGCTTTAACCTAAGCTATTGTATATTTACATTTATTTGTCATAAAAAATATTCACACAAACTTAAGGTAATTTAATGTTTGATGTGTTTGATTATATATAATATATTATTTAAACTAAAATCGACAAAGCTTAAGCTTTAACTTAAGCTATTGTACATTTACATTTATTTGTCATTAAAAATATTCATACAAACTTAAGGTAATTTAAGTATTTTGAACGGAAACTGATAACAGTTTAGAACAATGAGGATTAGTCTTTACACTTTATTTATTTTAAATTTTATTAATTAAATAAATAGTACAAAAATTTGTTTATAAATCGTCGACTTACTACACATGTGTGTAAAAATTAATATCATGTTTCACAGTCGGTAATTTTACCTTAAGCAGTAAACAAAATAATAATGACAATAATTTTTTTATAATTTCAAAAAACTATTATGTTTTTGATGTATTATAATTTAATAATTGACAGTTCTTATTTTAGCGATGTTTCACTCCACTATAACAATTAGTGTAAATTTCATTTTTGATTTTACATTGAGAAAAAAATGTTGTCCTCACATGTTTAGTGTAGATAAGATAAAATAATGCTCGTGCGCAGGAGAGAGAGAGAGCATAAAAAACTCGCCAAATCGGGTGAAGGCGAGTGCGTAAAAATAGACCGTCTTACGAATGCGAGAAAAATCGTGCCGTGCAAAGAACTGGACGTGCGCGAGGATCCTTGAGCGAAGAAAAATTGCGAGCGAGTTACAGGGCCCATGAAACGGGGAAAGGCTTACGATCGAATTGCATGCGCACTCTCGTATCTTTTCCCCCTTCCTCTTTTTCATTTAGCTCCTTAATACTCCCTGAAGCCGAGAGTTTTTGTTATGGATTTTTCATTAACGCTAGATGGTTATCAAAAGAAGTTATGTAGTTGCAGGCGTTATGTCTGCAAGGAAGTATAAGTTTTTCGATCCTGAAAACGTTCTAGTCCATTTAAAACTTGAATTATTATATCGCTAATAAATACAGCACGATGATTTGAAAAAAAATGATTTTATAAAAAAGATCAGAAATTTTTTTCAACTTTTAAAATAAAAACAAAAACATGAGTTTGGGCATTTATCTTAAACTTGAATACAATTAATCTCTAAAATTCTTTAGTTCCCAATCCACCAACAGGTGAAAATTTTTGCAAAAAGCATGCAACCCTTTGAAAAGGCCGCATAATAAGTCCCTAATCAAAAGCGCCCTCCTCAAATTCAGCGAATCATTTAAATGAGCTGGGTGCCTGGGGCAATGCCACACAAGCGCGCGGCGCGTTAACACATGCACACGAGGCCCCCCAAACACGCATAACTGCGGTAGACCGAAAGCCCCCCGGGGCGCTAAACTTGCGCATATGTGTATTTGCAAGTGGAATAATTTGTCGTTGCGAGCTACTTTGCATGATACGGTCAGGTTTTTCTTTTCTTATTTTTCAGAGGGAAAATTAGTACGCTGTTTTAATCGAGCCCTTGGTTGTTTTATACATGTATTTTAATGCGTCCATCAAAGATTTTTACATTTGATTATCAGACGCTTGCTAAAGTTGCTAAATTAGTTAGATAAGAAGGAAAACTGCTTTAAAATTATCTGTTATAAGATCCCGTATAAGAAATGGCTGTTTAAAACAAAACCCATTCAATCTTTCATGCGGCCAACGCGCCATCAATTAGCACTGACTTCGATTAAAACACTATTAAAACTTAAACTCCCATTATACCAAAAGATGTTCGCCGAATGAATTTCAATTGTAAAGCTATACTCTTTATTATCCATTAAAAGTGTGAAACTTCTTAACGACACTTCCGCGCTCATACAACCCTCGCCATTAACTATAAATCTTATCACCACCCCCTCGATCGTACGACCGTCATCATTATCCAGTCGAAAAAGAAAACAAAAACCCTTCAAACATCCTCTATCACCCCCCTGATCACCGGGTAAAAAGTAATTTCACCTTCCGGCCCGATCTTCAACCGACTCAGCAAACAATAAAAACAGCAGCTAGCTCGAAATCCGCGCGAAGTAAAGCAGCTCGGTGATCTTATCGAAGAGAAACTTACGTGCAAGCGGCCTGACGTTGTAAAGATCAGGCAAATCGATTAGTAGCCAGCGCGCGAGCGGCTTTAACGAAATCGTACCGGCGACCCCGACCGACTATATGCGCCTTTATCGCAGCGCCAAGCTAGGCAGCCTTTTTCGCCCTTCGAGAACTCACGCAACTGGTTGCAAATTTTATCGCGATTTACGTATATGTGGCGTTTTACGCCACCGGTTGGGTATGCGGAGGGTAGAATGAGCGTGGAGATTTTTGCGCACCGCGTTTTTTTTTCGACTGCTCGTTTTTATCGGAGTAGCCTTTTTCCATTTGCGCGTGCAGCTGTAGGATGACGGCATTGGTAAGGGAAGGTATTTTTTTTTCCTGAATTACTTTTCGCATTCACAAGCGCGCGATGGAAATGAAGTTTATACTGCGAATGCTTTTGCGAGGTTGTGCTGAAAGGCTTTTTGATGTATTTTTCAGAGGTTGTAAGTGATAAATGGACGGTATAATGTAATTCGTAATTGGAAAAAGTCATTATTTTAATACGTAACGAGGTTACTTTGTTGTAAGAGATTTTACTATATTGAAAGCTTTTAGCCGCACGAATATCTATTAAGAAAATATACTTTTGTATTGATTAGGTAGTTTGCATGGCCGCGAACGTGGATATTAAAAATTATACTAATAAACAAGCTTAAAAGTTGTTATCCAGTTAAATATGTATGTAAGTATTTTCTGTGAAAAAAATTAAAATAATAAATTTAAACTAAAAAAGAAACCAACCAATTAATAATAGAGCATTTGATATAAAAAGTAATCCTTTGTTATAAATACAATAAGTCACACTTACAAAAATCCATTAGTAAAATTTATGAAATAGAATAGACTTCTATTTATACTCCTATACAATTGTTTCAATTTATTTATAATTTAAAAAAGATACAAAATTATTCCCATTCTCCATTTCTGTTATCTTCTTTCACTTAAATACAAAACTGCAACTGTAGACCTTTTCATGAAATGCGAAAATTCGGCTAATTACCACATTTTACTGGCAACCCGCATAACCGAGATAATAAAAGAAATATCGGTTTTACGCTACTTTTCGGAAGGAAATTACTTTTCATGTAACGGCCTTCGTGCCGCGTAAAAATAATTGCAGGCCCGCCTATATACACAGCCTCGCACAAGAACAAGCACAAATTAACGCCAGCTCGCTAAGCCGAAAAAAACACTTTGCTTGCTCCGTAAAAATCCGCATTACGGGCACTTCCTCTGAAAAAATATCGATCACCACACCTAGTCGTACTTTCAAACAGTCAGAACAATTAGAACAAACTTGCTCGAAAAATCAACAGAGGCTCGAGCAGAAAATAACTTGCCTTTCGTTAACGTAAAAACAAGGATCGAAAAACCCTAAGCTCCAGGGAAATAGATAATTTTCCCATTCGTTCGAACCGAGCGACGATGAGCCAAATTCACCTCTGTCTATTGTGAGTCCGGTGGCTTCCACAAAAAAGTTGAGGACCAGCAGAAAAAAAGTAGGAAAGATAAGAGCCGAGAAAGTTCCTTAACACCTCACGAGAAAACTCATTCGTGAATTGGCTAACCAAGTGCCTCTTCGCGCTTGGCAATACTTCAAAGTGCCATACAAGGCGGAAAAGGCGGCCGAAAGAGAGAAAAAAAAACAATATTTACGGTAAATCTGCAGCCGCGTAGATTGTGTGTATAGATGCATGGAGATGACTCGCGACCTGCTTTCATGCGACGACGGCGCCATCCAATTTGCTATAAAACTGTCAAAGTTCCGGCGCGGCGGCCCGAATCGAGATTGCGAATTGGAAGAGAGGGTAGCATGCAAGAGGCTCGTTTTATTTTGCGAGGGGCTTTTATTTGCCGAAGATTTTTTTGTCGCGGTTATAAACGTTGTGGAAGATTTAATTTTTTTTAGCTTCGGATTGGGTAACAATAAAATTTATCAATTTTTCGGTGAAACGGATGCACGTTCAGTACAGATGAATAGTGGACAAGATGTTTTTCATAATTAACGACAAATTTTGGTTGATTTTGTACTATATAAAATTGTTTAATAAGCGAAGTTAATCAAGAAAACAATTATATTTTTTTGGTATACTGCTAAATTTTAAAAGTCTACATTATCTGTACCACTTTGCGACAAATAATTCTACTTATTATGATTTAATATAATAAAATCTATTAATTTAAAAATGTTTTCGTGCTTTAATAATAGTTACTTGATATACATCCTGCGAATAAGGTATTACCCACATATACCTGTCCGTCAATATTAAACATGTCCGTCAAAGCGATCTAATTCCCCAAAATCTCCACGCTATCATTTACCCAAAGCCTTCAACGACTAGAGCATCTCTGATAGCCTGCACACAAGAGCCCGCGCAGAATCGATAACCCATCATTCTCTTATGAAGCATCTCTGCAAAAAGCGAGCGATCCTCTTGAACCCATCCGCTGCACGCAACTTTGCTGCTGAAAATTTCATCAAAGGTCAAATTTAACGATAAACAAGAAGAAGTTCGCGCTCGCCGAACAAAATTGGCCGGATAGCGAACTTTTATTTTTCGCGGTAGCCCTTCAAAACTCGCGAGTCCTCGACGAACAAGTTTCAGAAGGCTTTGAGGGTAAAAGTTGTCGAAGAAGATGTTTTATATTCATCAGCAAAAGATCGGATTTTTATAGGATAGGATTCGGTGAGCGAAAGTTGGATAATTTAATCAATCTTTATTGAAAATGACGAGCATCTAAAAGAATATTTGAAGTGTAGAAAGTACTAATTTTGGATCCCTGGTGAGCGTTTCTGTACAGAACATTTTAAATTTTCGTATCCTACTTAAATTTTAATTAGAAGAAATTAATAATCACCCTAATTGAGATTGTTCCCAATCAAACCTGTGATAGTACATATCACGCGATCACAATTGCTGCCATAATAAGTAAATATCATCGATTATAAGGGAATCAAAATTGCAAACTATGAACAATTGCTTGTGCGCCGTCAAATTGTTTCCACGTTCGATTGATAATAGCGACAGTGTAGTAACAATGACCAGATTTGAATTGTAATCTATAACGCAATGCTGTCGAACTCAAACTACAGAAGTTCTGACAGGTATAATTACAATTTAACATTGCAGGAAGAAGTTGCAACGTTTCTAGTTTAAATCAGTAGAGCATTTGAGGAAATAAAATGTAGGTGTTACATGTAGAAGATATAGAAATACAATCTTTTTTAAGAGGAAAATCAGAGTATAATACCAGTTATAATGAAGCTATAAAATTTATTGAATGTATAATTTTAAATAGAGTAAACAAAAAACATACGCTAAAATGTTGAAAGAAAACTTCTGCAAAAATAATCGGTCATAAAAACAAAAAGTAGTTCATTTTGCAGTTCAATCAATATACGTTTGATCATTCACGGCAGTTATATTACGCAGTCCCAAAAAAAGGCAAAAGCGAAACGCGTTACAGGGCGATAAATTAATTGGCTGCCTGCGAACAAAGTTCAAAAAACGAACTGGAAATTGGAAGAACCGAAAAACAAAATAAAAAAGAGGAAACTATTCGCAACGTCAAAATATCTGAACACGAGTTAGACTATATAAGTGCACATATTGACGTAACCACGCATACATGTGTACGTGCATTCGTAAACATATGCTGTTTGCACACGTGCATGTACATTCGTACAATTCGCTTAAAAGCTGCTTTAAACGCAAATACTCGCATCCACCCTCGCCGACGCGCTATCTACCATACCACACGAAACCGCAACCAAAAATATAAAATAGATAGAAAAGTTAAGTAGCGTGTAAAGTGAAGAAGATCCCCAGCGCTTACATCCACATTAACGTTCATGCAGTCGCGCGGACGATGAGGCTTTTGAATTTCGAGACCAAAGCTCGCGCGCTACATTTCAAATTCAATGAACCACGAGAGCAGGGGAGCGCATTACGACCCTCCAGCCAGCAACCGAGAGCGGACTTTTTTCCTCTACCCGAAGAGGATTCTCTTGTTCGGTTTCACGTACCGTTAAAATATGGCCTCTCCCTTTTCGTTAATACACCCTCTCTCTCTCTCTCTCCAACAGCTTCGTTATCTTGCTGCATTGCGAAGCCGTGGAGATTTCGCATTTATAATGGGATGTGATAGCTCGCACAAAAGTATCCGAGCGCATTAAAACGCAGGTGCAGTGCAGGAAAAGGAAAAGGATTCGTTGTTTCGTTCGTGCTTGGACTATTTCCAGTCTTCTTCTTGAGAAGTATACTCGCTATGATTTAGCGAGTGTGTTTGCAGACGCACAATTAAATAAGTTAATTTGGCATGCATTGCAAAGGATGAGAGTTGCGCGGAGTGCTAATATCTAATATTACTCGGTTCAAGAGTTAGAAATTATTCACAAATGTACTGTTATGGCTGATGCACGCGTACAAGCGAATTTGTGCATGATAATCTGAACGAATAACGTGAATGCACGCAGGTCCTGTGTATAGATTCAATAGCAACGGTACATAAAGGCGAGACTGTACATGCACGATTCATATACGGTCGATTCCCGTCAAAGTTTAACAACATGCATTCAGTACCTGCGAAACTCGCTGTGAGCGTAAACTAAGTTAGACGTGCTGAATACTGTGATTAAATTTTCAAAATCAATATTCTGTAAAGCACTTCGAGCTTAGCTTTGAGAACCTCTTGCAAGTTTACGATTTTTCGCTCGACTCACTGCGCCTAAGCACACAGTTTCGAATTCCCCTAAAACTCGTCCTTTGCTGAATCGAAAATCTAAGACTCGGGACGCATCATACCTCCACCTCTGACCGGTCCTAAAACCCATCTTAACGGCTTGCGCGCATCGGTTTCCGCGCGCTCTGAATAATAAAGCGTGTACTAGGGAGGGCGGCGCAGTGATCCGAAGCAAAGCCGCAGAGATCTCATTACGGGCTTTTCGAGAGAGCTTGAATTGCTGGGCGCGCAATTTAGCGAACGATGCCGGCAGTGTTCCACGCGAAAGGCATTAAATTTACGTCGCCGCTGTGAGAAACTAGTTTGCTCGAACGTTTCGTTGTTCCCCACGAATTTCCCTGGGCAAGCTGTTTGCGGCGCACTGGCGACTCGAAAGTTCGATGTGAGCAAATTCGCGAGCGCGCGAGATAAAATTCGGCAAAGTAGCGCGCACGATGCTAATTGTAAGAGTGCAGCGTCGATGTCTTTGGGGATGAGGGTGAGTGGTTTGGTGGGGAGAAGAGGATTTGGGATAATGAAGTTTGGAAGCTAGATTTTCATTCTTAAATTTAGTTTACGTTTGCTTGAATCTTTATTTTTGCGGAGTATAAAAATATTATTTATTTATGTAAAAAATAATTGCAAGTTATAAAAATTCTTTTTATGATTTAACTGTTGTGTGGTTGACTAGATTTCATTTAGGCATAGTTTTACCAAAATAATCAAACTTCCATAATTGACCTAATGCTTTTTTATCACATGGAGCTGCTACAATCTCTTGTTTAGGAAAAATATCAGTGGCATCAATGCATAATCCACTCTGTACATGTTGAATCATTCCAATCTACAAGTCATGAAAAATTTATAACTTGTACTCAAAACTATGTAAAATTTATCTCATCAGTATATCAAAAATATAGATTTACCGTAAATCTCCACTTTTTGAACTCCGCATACTTATTGCAGGCAGTCATTTTTACTTTATAACCCTCTTGAATAACAATGGCACATTTGTCATCTTTTCGTAATTCTCCAGAGTTGGTTAGTGAGAATAACTGATTAATTGTATGAGAAATGCACGTATGCAAATATGTAATTATCATTTTCACAAAATTAAACATTATATTTTAAATTAGTACCTGATTCGGACTGATGTCTTCCAAACAATTATTAATGCCTAGATGATATGAACTATCTTCGTCATTGTTTAGAGAATCTAGACATAAATTTGCTCGGCGCAGGCGAACTCTACCAAATGCTCGCACATTCTTGTCAGGAATAAATTTCTCCGGATAGACGTTCTCCAAGTACCACTTGAAACTTTTACACTTGAGCCTCTTACGTAATTTCATCCTAGCACTTATGTCCCCGATAAGTGACGCATTACCCTTTCATAACAAAAACATATTTCATTCATATGCAATTGTTTAAAATTCAAATTCCTGAGATATTATATTTTATGGATGCAGGAAGTTGCTTTAAATTGTAGAATGACGCAATAAAATAACTTTATAATTGATTTTTTAAATTTACTGCAGTTGTTTACCTCATATTCTTTGTGATGAAGGAAAAAGAATTTTTTGTAATCATCCATCCAGACATACGCAAGTCTTGCAGTATTAATAGCGTATGTATCTTTATTGTTAGGAAATTTGTAAGGAAAAAATGATCTAAAAATGTGACCAACTCTTGAACAAGGTACAATTTCAAGACTTCCTCCACACTGCCATATCTTAAATAGTTTTTTAAAGTTATAAAAAAAAATAGTTACAGAATTTATAAACAGATGCAGAATTTGTTAATTGATTAATTGCTCACTCTAAAAGACATTTCAAGATTTTCGCCACCCCAGCCTTCCATTTTTTCATCATAACTTCCGACTTCCCAGAAATACTTGCGATCAATGGCAAATAGTCCACCTGCCATGGTGGGTGTCTTTACTGGAGAAATAGGGGAAGTTCGGGATAGACTTATACGCTCTGGCATGTCTATCCAAATGAAATCTCCCGACCATGAAAATCCACCGATAGGAAACCGAGATGTTTGGTACATTTCTCGATACTCTAATGTTTTTTCCGATATAATATCTATTACTGGCATTGCAACAGTAGTACGATCTTCCTTTAACCTTTGCAATAATGGAGCCAGCCTACAATATTTAATTGCTGTATTTTAATAAGTCTTTATCTCAAATATTGTTTGTAAATTGTTTGATTTTTTAGATTAATTGAACTTCTCAATTTTTTACTTGCTTTTTATGAAAATTTTTATAATATTTACCATCCTGTAGTAACTTCACAATGTGCATCAAGAAATACTAAAACGTCACCAGTTGCAGTTTCTGCTCCCTTCAACCTAGCCTTAATTAAACCTTGCCGTTTTGGAAGCCTTATTAATTTCACCTGTTTTGATAAACGCGATTCAATATAGTGTTCCAATACATCTTTTAGTTCTTCTAATAAGTTTAAAAACACGTAATTAATCGTCATTAATAAATTTTAGAATAATTTTATGAAAAATTTTTAAGCTTATGAATTAGAATTACCTTCATCACTATAGTCATCAACAAGAATTATTTCTTGTAAAAGCTTTGAAGGAGTTTCTTGTAAGATGCTATAGACTGTACGGAGCAGCACACTCCAGGCTTCATTGTGAAATATTATGACAATGCTTGTCGTAGGCAAAGTGTCATTATAAGTTACATTTTTACATCTAAAAGAATTTATTATAATATTTTATAATCTTATTTAATCAAAACATAAATTTTAAATTTTTACGAAAAAATTTTTAATTCTTGAAAGTTATAATAAGTATTTTGTTTAATTATTATAATAATTATACTTATAATTATATCATAAAATAAACAATCTATAATTCTGAGAAAGTAAGTAAGTAAAGATGAAGCTTGCAGTTTTTATTTAATTTTATTATATTTTTATAATTTACTTACAATGGATCTCGAACATCAGGTAATTTCCTTTGTAAAGGTATTTTATTTGAAAGAACAACATTTATTCCTTTCTTTTCAAAAACTGAATCTGCGTTACCTTTTTCATATTCCGATAAAGTAACTGGCTCGCCAAGTTCGCCAAATTTCGGCGAAACATTGTTTGAGTATTTTCGTATCCATTCTTCTAACCTCAAACCGAGTTAAAAAAATATGTTATTGAAACTGATTATGAAACTTTTTTAATGTACTTCAAATATTATATTACCTATTATTATTCGGTTGATCAATTAAAGATAATTGCTTCTGTTTATAACGTGTCCTTACAACAATAATAACTATAATAAGTAATAAAAAACTGAATATCACATTTCTCCGCGATAACCTCATTTTGTGGGAAATCGGGCTATACTACCTCATGAAGAATCATTGAAAACTATGACGCTAGAGCAGACGTGAGCATACTCGAAGAGTTTATTTGAACAGATGGATTGCAATACGTGTCGCTTAATCGTAATGTCGTGTACCGCTAAAAATATAAACTATAGACCCATAAAACATCGTTTTACATCCGCAAAGATAAGGTCTTTTTAAATTTTAAAATTATTATTGTATGACAGATATTCAGGTAATATTATAAATTTTTTTAACTATTTTTATTTTAATAATTTTTAAACTTTTAAAGAAAT
>JAPYZA010002403.1:0-27353 GCA_030522685.1 Eupelmus azureus | reverse complement strand
AAAAAAGCTCACTCTTAACGAGCGGCCGTGTATAAGCTCGGCAATTGCATGTTCCGCGGTCCCGTGGCGCGCATCATCGCGATGAATGCGCGCCGCGAAATGAGAGTGCGCGCGGCGTAAAAGGAGCGACAGGGCGGTGGCCCGGGCCCTACGCGACTCTCCGAGAGAGAGAGAGAGAGAGAGAGAGAGAGTGTAAAAGTGACGGGGCAGATCGGGGGAACCGTTCCGCAGCACCGCGAAACGAGCGCCCGGAGAGGTAAGATTTTTTTTTTTTGGTGTTCTTACCGGTGGGGGAGGGGGATTTTTCGGGCGTGTCCGCGCGGAGGGCTTTTGGTTATAAGAGGCGGCGTTCGCGAGAAAGCAGGATCTGGAGCGGATTGGCTGCGGCTTTTGCGAGGACGGATCGCCGGGTTTGCGGGATTCGCAAGATTAATGCGATTTTGTTTTAAGAGACATCATTAAAATGCCTGTAGCCGTAATCTTTGTAAAAAATCGCGCGAGCATTGTGCCGGGGTCTTGCGGGCGCGAATGCGACTCGTGAAATCGCGCCCCGAGAAGCTATGCGCGGCACTTGAATTTCGCGAAAATAAAGCGCCGTTCCGTGCCGTGTCTCTGCGGAGAGAAAGCCCGGGGAAAAAATCCGGGCGCTATTTGTCCATTCACGTATCGGCGAGCAGGCGAGAGAGAGAACGGAAAAGAATACCGGGCGGACGAGGAGAAAAAAGAAAGGAAAGAGACACCCTTTCGCGAGAACTGCTGCGGCGGCTGGTCTGGAATCGTCTGGTTCGGTTGGCGAGCGACGAGCCGGAGGACCAAAAAGAGGAGGTGCGCTCGCGTGAGGAGAAAAAAAGATGGACTAGGATCGCGACTGTGGGCTGGGGTACTTGTGAGAGGAGTGGGTTTAGGGGATGGAAACTAATTTAATTTTGAGGATTGGTTGTTGGAGGTTTTTTTCGAATTAATTGGATTTGATATTGTGCTTTGGTCTAATTGGTATTTAGTTTTTTTATTGGACTGCGTGATTGTATGCAGTTTTTAACGAAAGCGTGAATTGGTTAATTGTAATAATGTTGAGTAATAGTATCTCAGATTGAGTATAATGCTAAATCTTGCACTGTGTCCAACAGTTGAACTCCGGTAAAACATTCATTAACTTTCAAAGTACGAGCAGCACCACAAAAATACGTGTATCCTAATTAAAGTTCCAGCACTCACAGCAATCATTAAGCACATTGCAAAATTCAAGCAAACCAACACCATCTCTAAAGTAAAACAAAGCAATTCCGAAAAATCCTTCAAATAAGCCAGCAGCCTCATTAGATTAAAAAAGTCCCATTCACCTGTTACCGAGACACTCGATCGCGCTCACGTACCACCGAAAAAACCACGCCTTCGAACGGCCAATAAACAAAAAAAAATTAAGATCTGCACGAGAACAACCGAGCACCCATTGAAAAAGACTTGGAAACAAGGTCAAAGCTGCGCATGGAGAGGAAGAGAAAGGGTCCTAAATTTAGGGCGGCAAAAAAAGGGCCGAGACGCGGTTTGGCGAATTATGCGCCCGGAAAAGAGCGAGTTTCCCGAAACTCCGAGTTTACGAGTGCGAAAATGAGTTCTGACGTACTGTGAGAAAATGGGGTGGGGGTGGGGAAAGGGTTGGCTCGGTTTTTATTCAAGAGGGATGAGTTTGGATGATTTTTGAAATATGGGGATGGGGAAGGTTTAGGGTGTGGGTGTTTGAGATGATTTTTAATCGTTTTAAGAGTGGATTGAAGGTTTAGTTAACTATTTCGAGCTTGTAGATGATGAATAGTAAGTGTATGTTTGAAAAATATGGGAATTTGTAGGGTTCTTATGATGATTCTAAGTATAAAATCCTTTTTATTTAGAGTTTTAATAAGTACCTTTTAATTGTATGTACATAATGTTAATAATATTAAAAGTTTAATTTGTAACTTAATTTAGTGGAAAAGGGAGCATTTGAGGGAAAAAGGGAATACACAAAATAGGCTACGTGCCTCTTTTTCCACTTAATGCCTCAATTAATGAGTACTCCAGTCCATTTACGCTGAACACGCAATAAAATTTGAATTTTACAAGTTCATAAAAATTCGCTGAAATTATTAACTACCAATAGCAATTTTAAGTAAATACTCTTGTAAGTTTCGCAAATAACCGCTATAAAAATGATGCATGTCGTGAAAAATGTGACATAACGCGCGATTTATATTCTCACAATCCACTCTTCTAAAGGAGAGAAACAAGCGACAACCTATATAAGAAAGTTAACGGGTTACAAGTAAAGAACGACCAGACGTAGCCTCACAAAGTTGTCTTGCCGATCTTTAAAATTCAATTACACGTGCGATTCTTCACAAATTGAGTCATTAAGTTTTTGAACTAAATCATACAACTTAATTTTTAAGATAACTATCGAGAAAATTTTTTTAAACATTCTTCTGAATTCGAAGTAATTTTTTATGCTCCACTATATCAACATACCAAGTTCATTATTTCAGTCACCTTTTGAATGCCATATAAACACTTTTTCCGAATAAAGTACAAGTATTTTCTCCAGAGCGCAAACGTTTGCCATATTTATATCATCTTGTCAAAAGAGACAGCTAATTAAACCAATTTACTTAATCCTTCGAAAACGAAAAATATTACCATCAAACTCACATCCGCCAGTAGTAACAGACAATCAAGCAAGACCATTGTCTCCCACCCCAAAAAAAATCATCCGAACAAATCCCCCACTCTTATCAAAACCTCAAAAACCCCAACAATAAATCCCACCTCACCTTCCCACCCACCCCGCTTACAAACCATCCAAAACCCAACTCCGCAATCCGTACATCCTCTCCCTATACAAAGAGAAAGCCCTCCCGACTCTCAGCGAGCGCAGCGGCGTGGGGGGAAAAACGGGCAAAGTGTATATAGGAGATCGGAGCGCCACTGCCTGCCGGCAGCATCCTTCCACTCTTGGCCTACTACTCCAGTGCGGGAGTAGGCTCGCTGCTCCTTGAGCGAGGGGAGCGCGAAGAGCGGAGAGGGAGAGGGAAGGAGTAAGCGAGTGCGATGCGATATATGCGTATTTCTGCGGGGGCGCGCGCGGGAGAGTGAGTGCGTTTCCCTGGCCTTATTGCTTCGAGCGCTGCTTTCTGAGGCTTGACTGAGGCGAGACTTTTTATTGCGGAGTTCGCGATGAGGGATTGATTGGGTTATTTTGAGATTTTTGTGGGGTGATGTAGGTGTGGGGGAGGTTGGCGGGTTGATTGTGGGATTTTGTGAGCTTGAGTTAGGGTGTGCTTAGTGTTTTAAGTGGTGTACGATGATACACAGATACACCGATTCTAAGTGAGAAAATTAGATAATGATTAATTGAATTTGGAGGGTACCACTTGAAATTTTAAAATATCCCACAATGCTTATGATTAACGTTTTACTAAAGCAGCGCTACTAATCGAACGTAAACCCATCAAAATCAATCCCTATCATTACCTCCAAAAAAAACCATATACCCTAGCTCATTAAAACCACCTCCATACTCCTCCACACCACGGAAAAATAAGACGACTCCGTATCTCCGAACGAAGCCGCGCAAAACGAACTCGCCGATGAGAAAAACGAAGACGGCCGCGGGAAGAAATAAACGTCTTCGACAGAGTGTGAGTTGCGTAACGCGCGCGGCAAGGAAGAAATTCGCGGGACAGGTTGTTGCAGGATGCGCTCCTCGTTTTTCGGGTTATTCGCTGCGGATGTTTTTGCGAGGCGGGAGAGAGAGGGAGAAAGAGCAGTGCGCTGCGGCAAATCGTGGCCGTTGTTTTTCGAAGGGCGAGGAAGCGGAACGTTTATTTTTAACGTATCGGCGGAGTTTTTGTTTTTGAGGGGAATAGGAGGAGGTGTGCGGACGGTTTATGGGCCGAGAGTGTGTACTGTTAGTCGCGTGGTGGGATATAATTTGAATCGGTGATTTGGTGGGAGGTAGTTGTGTGTATTGTTAAGAGGAATAAATTATGGGTGTACGGATGCTTAAAGAAAAATACAAGCGGAGTTTGTGGAAGACAGGGGGTTAAAATTTAGACACCATATTCATGTAAGACGGTGTGAAACACTATTTCTCATAAAAAATTCGGGAACTCATTCTTTCTAGCTCAAATTGAATCTTATCCTAAAATATCTTATCATAAAATACATATAAATAACAGAAAAAGTTTCACGTTATCTTCAAAATTAAAAACCGATAAAAAAAATACTAATCGACAGCCAACACCACCTACGACAGCAAGCCAAACGCCAACCCTATGACTCACACCGGCATAATTTTTGCGCAGTCTCCCTCCTACACCTCCAACCATTAGCACAAAGAGAACCGAGTCACCAAACGCTGTAAAAATCAAACCTCCTCGAAATCCGGGCTCTACTCCACCTCCAAGACAAAAAAACTCTCCGGGCGCTGGCGGTCAAAAAGAATATTTAATTTTCCATTCTTTATTACGCGAGACGACCGCCAGCGTCGCCGTCAAAAGGAAAAAACAAACGCGCGCCGGGCACGAGGGCATAGTGGAATAAGAAGCGCGTTATGCACCACTGTAAAATTAGCAATTAAACAAGGGCAAAAAACAAGCATAAAACGAGAGCACGCGAGCTGGACGGTTTTGCATATCGAGATGAAAAGAGCGAGGGAGAACGACTACGTTAGTGAAAAAACGCGAGCTGAGCCGACCTTCGGATTCGCGCGTGAGAGCGAGTGTATGGCCGTTTTTGTTCCTTAGTGAGGGAGGGAGATGTGGAGTTGACAAGAACGAGGTATAAGGGGATAAGAGTGGATTGAGGGATTGAGCAGAGAAGACAATTGATCTAAACGATCGATTGGTTTCAAGAATAATTTTGCTGTGTTATTTATTTTGTTGGATATCAAATCATAGATTTTAAAGATTGTTAATAATCATATTTATTTCGATTTAAAGAATCGCTACCAATTTATTCATTTAATTGTGAATTGACAAAATTTTCATTCTCTGCATTATAATAATTCCATTACTATAATGCTCGATGCAACAAAACTAAGAAAAAACTTCATTCATAGGAATTGCGCAGCAGTCAGAAAAAAAGCTCAGCAGCTTACTATCCCTTGCTCATTCACGATTATAAATTTCGCCGTATTAAAATTGTTAATAACCAGCTGTTCCGCGTACCTGCACTCGTTTTATCACTAACGTTTCGTTCATTATCCGCTTGCGCCTGCATTAATGCGGGATTATGCGAGCGTTACGATAACTTCCCTCTCTTTCTATCTTTCTCTCGCTAATTTTGCACTTGTCGTAAATCATCTCTCCAGCCTTCGCTGATAAAAAAAAAAGAAAATAATAAAAAAAGAGTAAATTCGGTCATCGAAGTGCTCGGGAAGGAAAAAATTAATAAAAGGAGCGGAGCGCGCGCTCTCGCGATAGCGACGGAAAAAATGAATTATTAAAATGCGAGAGACTAATAACGCGGAGAGAGGAGGCGGAGGAAGACATTAAGTGAAAGAAATCGTAAATATAATGAGTCGGCCGTGTGCTGGGGGGATACAGCGAGAAAAAGTGCAATGAAATTCAACTTTTCTCCGAATGCGAAAAAAGTCGCTTGAAAGCAAATTTTTTATTCCCTCCTTATTGACTGTTAAATTAATAATTCGGCAGCGATTCGAGCTCGACTTGTTGCCGATTTTTTGCCCCGCCGATTTTCCACGCTGCCGGCGCGGCATTAATGAATCGTTAAACGGCCGAAATTACGCGGAATAATCGTTCACCGCTTAATTAAATCCACATCGCCGGGGCTCGCCCAGGAATCCTTGTAACTTTAAAATTTTGCAAAAATCCAGCGGACCAGCGAGCGAGCTCCTATACACACTCCTCCCGCCTCCGAGAGAAAAGAACGAGCCGTCTGTCTGCGCGTGTAACGTTATAATATACAGACTCCCGCTCGATTTCTTCTCTTGGCCGGCTCGAGCCTTGGGGCGTGTGTGTATATAAGCGCGCACTCGACGGAATTTTTCATCGTTCTATACACGAGCCCGACTGTATATTCTGCATACGAGCGGAGAAAAACATTCGTCTAAGTCCGCGCGCGCGCCGAGATGAGGTGGCTCGCGTTTCAGAGAGCTTAGTTTGGAAGTGAAGTTATATTTGAGGAGAATGAAAGAGCTTTATGAATTTTTGTTTTTCGGAGAGATGCATGGAACTTTCGTAAATTTAATTCGAGAATGTAGCTTGCTTTTTGCGCGTTTCTTGTTTGAGAGAGGCGGGGTGGGGTCGGACTTGCGTAGGAATAAATTTTTTGTTTGATGTTCGTGAAAGTAGATTCTTTTTTGTTACTACAATTGAAGATGTAAAAGAAATTTAATTTTTCTTTTTACGTTTGTGTAGTGATGCTGAGTGTAAATTTGTACTCGTAAGCGCATCCTTTTCGCGGTAACTTAATTCTTTATCTGCAGATTACTCACACGTGCAAGTGTGAATGGACAACACGTGTACAGGGTGATCATTAAAAGTTTAACGATATTTATATGCAAATAGCAAGATACAATCATAAATCTGTTAATGTAATCGTTCGTTAATATAAGTTTTAAAAGCTCTTTGATGAATGTGAGGTAAGCGTGCCTCAGCACGTATTTAAGTATAAGTATACAGCTTGTGCCAGATTTCAGTGTTAAGAACATTAATTTTAAAAAATTTTGATCTTCCCGCTAATTTGGATCGAGGAGTAATATTATTAGTTACGTAATCAATTGATTTACTTTCAGTAGAATGAGCCCAGTACAGTAAGACTCAAACATCTGCGTTCGCACTTTCCATATTATTTAACCATTCTTAAATATAAAAAAGAGCAAGGAAAGCAAACTTCCTTTATGAAGCTATATCTCTCATTTTAAAATCTCAAATTACATAAATTACATAAATTGTAATCGCCACCTCTTGCATAAACCCTCCCAATTAGCCCTTCATATCCGCGCGTTACATCACAAAAAAGTCCTTTGTAATTCAAAAATCAATAAAAGCCCAAAACCGCTTAAAACAAAAAGTGCCCACATTCTTCGAACGTTCACTTCCATCTGATATACCCACTCTTGAACTTTCACACTCTTAAAAAAGCCACCTCCCTATACACACAGACGACCATTCGCAGCGCTCACTCTTTCTCACACGTTCCCTCTTTCTCTCGCTCTCTCTCCTTGTCCTCTCTCTCTTTTTGCTCCTTTCCGCTCGTCCGTCCGTGCGCTGAATTAGGATCGACACTTCGCGCGCTGACCGACACATATTCTATTGGCTAGCGCGCGAATTTATTTTCGAATTTCATGTTTTAAACAGCAGCGAGGGACTTTGAATGCTAAGCAGCCTCCGCGGCGTTTGATATAGCTGCGGAGTGCGCTGCGGCTGTGGCTGGGTGTGCGAGCGAGGCGGCGAAAAATAAATTGACGATAGAATTTTTCAAGGTTATAGGCATGATGGCTGTGGCAATTTTTACATGTGCTTGTGTACAGGCTGGACTAATGTGCTAGAGGTTTGTGATTTACGCTTGGAGGTTGGTTTTAAATTCGAAAGTTTTGTTTAGAGTGTATTTTTTTTTATTGGTTTTCGTTTTTATTTTTTTTTTAATTTTATTATAATTTTTTATTCTGTTTATAGTGAAATACTTTATTAATCTATGAGATTACATCTATTGAATTGATAAATGGAAGATAATAAAACTTGTATTACTATTACATGTCAATATACAGTACAATAATCCTTGCAAAAATTATTTATAATATAATAACTTTCTTTGATTTTCAGAGAACCAGCATAAGTGAGTCACTTCGTTTTCCTTTCTCGTAAGTTTGCGACATGTGCGTACAATAATGAGGTCCAAGCGATTGTACTTTTCACTCTCAATTTTTTTCATTTGAGTACACAATAAACTGTCAGCGAAGAAAGATATGTTTTAGTTACAATAATAAAAAATCAAAACATTACAATGGTTTCACCCTATTATATATTATTTATTTTATTATAATTCAATATATGATAACTTATGAACGTTAAAACGAAAAAACAGAAAAGCGTAGAATAAAATATGAGCATTCTTCATCCATCATTTTATAATTAAGTTCACTACAATAAACTTTATCTCACGTGTAAAATAATCCTTAAAACACAATACGTAAATTCTCAAGAGATAAAGAGGGAAAAGGGAGGTTTTTGAAGAAAAAGCTCTCCCGCAAGCTCGTACAAAAGCACACGGGATTTCCGCCTCATATATGTAACAAATATAATAATAATAAAACTCTTGCGAAAAAGACACCGTACAAAAGCCATACTTTACACTGAACAATGAACCATAGTGCTTTAATTAAACCACTATCCATAGAAACAGTGTAAACAATGCGACAAACAATTGATAAATGATTTTTAAAATCGATAAACTGCAGTGGCCAGCTGTAAATTACGGTGTTTTTTTCGCAAGGGACGCACCGAACATACGTACTGTAGTGTGACTTATAATGAAAATGGGGATTTATAAGGGGAAAACACAGTGGTAAGGTATAGGGTAGGGGAAACGGGAGGGGGGGTGAAGAGAGAATTTATCGTGTAAACCGATCGAGGCGCAAATGATTTACGAGGCATCCTCTTCGTTTACTAAAAATACATATATCCGCACAACGTGATAATCTCCGTACCATAGCTGCCTATACGACGTACTTGACCCATCGACACACTGGCGCGTTGAGAGTCCAGGGGAATATTTACAGTGAATCCGAGAAATTCTGTGAGCCTGCCTTCTTTTCCGTAATCTGCATTGGAATTCGATAATTGCTAGATTTATCGCTCTCCCTGGGAGACTTTGCATTTTTAACGTAAAAAATTTATTTACTGATACGATTTTTCTTTCCAATAAAAATATTTAAAATAGTTCGATCACATAAGTATTAATTTTTACTGTATCAGAAATAAACTAATTTCCAAAAAATCGACAGCTTCATTAACACCGAAACTCCATCAAATCCAAAAACCTCACCTTCACCTTATCCCCAACCCACCTTTCAAAAAAGCCGCAAAAACGCAATTTCGCAAGCAAAATTCATCGGCAGCCGACGAAAAAAGGCTTGCGCTCACGTCGGATTTATTATAAAAATTCTTTCACCTCGGCGCGCGCTCGCCGCTCACAATCACATTCTGCGAATGGAAACTCACTCGCCGTTCGTTCTTTCTTTACAGTTTTTTTTTTCCCTTCAGCCCCGGCCCTCCCGCAAGAACAGCGCCGACTTTAGCGCGTGCGCGCAGAGCGGAAATTCGCGCGCCGCTTTGCAAAAGTCGACAAAAATTGCAGACACATAAATTCCGCACGATGAGCCGAACATTGCGATGGGATTTGAATTTAAAATACAGCCGAGTCCCTCTCCGTGGAGGATAGGAGAACGATCCTACGCGCGGCTTCGATCCTAGCCTTTTCGAATATCCAAGTCTCGCTGTGGCAGCTACATTTTAAATACCTTCGATAATTTAACAAACGCTGCAAAACGCGATGAAACGGTAGTTTTTCTTTGCAATAAGCTATTATAATCGAACGGTGTACACACACTCGTCGCAAGGAGGGCCGAGGCGCGCCGTGCAAATGGCTTGTTTACTCGTGTGAATTCGCGCTCGAGTTTAGGAGGATGACGAATCGAAGAGCCGAGAGGGCCCTATTGCATTTCCATGACAATCCTCGTCCGCGTCGCGGATCACGATGCTTCGATGTTGATTGAGGGTTGGTTGTAAGGGTAGGGCGTGCGTTTAGACAGGAGCTTTCAGGAGGGTAGATTCGAGTTCGGACGAATTTCAAGTGCGATGGGTTTTACTGGGTTTAGAATTGAGGTATGATTATCCAAGCATTTATCTAGTATGTATCGCTGTATTTTATTAAGAGTAATTAAGTCAAAGGATCGGTGAATATCAATGGATGGTGTTTAGGGAATATCTTCTCGATGTGTATTTAGGTGTTGTCAAAAGTCCTCTTCTCGATAAACTGAAAAAGATCTAGAAAACAAAACAATGAAAGAACAAAAGAAAAAGAATGTCTGAAAAAAATAATGAACAAAATTTTGCGTTTTGCATCTCAAAAACTCGATGTAAATTTTTTGTATCCGACTCCTTTGGACCCGAGGGACCAATGCAGACTATTAATTGTTTACCAAGTTAATTTTTGATTATACATATAACAGGATTAATCTGTGCACTCAGAGAGTACTTAAACAGTGGCATTATTATAATAGCTTGAACAATTGCCTTTGTTGTTAACGCTTCAATATACTTGAAGTTGCCAATAAGAATCTCAATAGAAGTTGTTAATATATAGAAAATATCAAAGCCTTTACATTCACCAGAGTAAAAACTTTAGAGAGTTTTTATACCGTAATACAATTACCTAAGATTAACAATATACATATATTTTTAATACAGTTATTATTTAACTGACAAAATCTCTGAGTGCATTTGACAATTATCAATTTAAAGAATGTTATTTAATTTTCCGAACAATAATAGTCCGTCAAGTTTTAACCAGTGAAACAATAGTAGCAAAAACAATAGCAACAATAGAGATAAAGTGGTTTCAGACTTATTTTTCTGATCGATATAGGCAATAGTATTAAAATCATTAGCGTAAATCGCTTAACAATTTCTACGCTTAATATCAAATACGCTAGTAAACGGAGGCAGTGAGTTTTCCGCTCGTTCTCAGGATCTAAGTACGACTTCGATTTCACACCCGCTGACGCGCAAAACTGCAATTGAACGACCGTATACGAATTACACTTTTTATTATTAGCTTGAAGAATTTTTGGTTTTTTATTTTTTTGCTTTCAAACTTTTTCAAAGCCGAATCAACTTTTCAGTTATTTTTTATTAATTCATAAAATTTACAGATACTAAGCTGACAAGTATAAAAAATTGTAAGAATCAAGCAATACTATGAACTTAAAACCTGCCCAGCAAATAATTGATTTCATACTTCATGTTAACTTCATACATCAACCAGTAAAATAATTATTGCATATTGCATAAAAAAATAAAAGAAAAGAACGTCGAGACTCGAATATCGACAAGTATTTATTTTAAACGTCATGCGTCTTCTTAACGCAGCCTCAGTAACTGGAGAAAAAAATGCATAAATGAAATTACAATACAACCTGCTTACGCGCAATGGTAATGCGAAATAATAAAATCCTCGGGCGATTCTTCAGTTATTCCTTTATACTCACAGGCACAATGTAAACATCCTGCGCACGGTCGTTCAATTCCAAGGGCCGCGCCGTCTCGGTCACACATACAAAACAAAAAAGAAAAAAATAATTCTATACGGTATTTCGAGCGCGAAATCGCCGGCAACACCCACGCATCCGAGCGTTCTTCAATTATTTAAAAAAGTCTATATATATAAATCAGAGAGAGGAATACGTACGAATGCCGAAAATACATGCACATGTGCACACGTGTCGTATACGATATATTGTATACAGTTATAAAGGGAATTTTTTAATAGCCGATCATTACGTACACACACATACACAGAAACATGCATATACATATAAATATATATACATATGTCTATACGATTCCGAGCGAGAATGGACAAGAGGTATAAGAGAGAGAAGAATGACTTTGCCCCCTGTACGAATTTTTTATCGTAAATTATAAATAATAATGTGAATGAGAGAAAAATAAAACAGATATCAAAAAAATATGTTGCTATACGAATATTTAATTATAATTATTATATATTATACGCAATAGAGTCGCGCGACGCGCGATCACAGGTTGGGGTGGTGGGGGGAGAGATACATTAATTATAATAGCAAAATGATGAGCAAGCCCGTTTCACATATGCAGTTGTATTACAAGACAGTTTAAAGCGCGCGTTGCGATCGCGCACGCGCACCATAACGCATCTCTGTAATCGAAATGTTTTCTATTTTTACACTTGTAATAGAGAGATGAGAGAATGAAATAAAAAAGAAGAAAAGTTGAAGACGTAGTCGGAGAAATGGCAGGTTTGAGCGAGACGTTGATTTGAGATCGATGTGGAATCGTTTAAGGTAGTTTTTCTGGATTCGGTTGTATTATTATAATTTTATTAATATTATTATTGTTTTATGTTTATTATTGAGGAATATCAAATTTTGAGAATTAAATTCTTTTAATGTCATGGTTATTAAAGCTTTTAAAACTTTGTATAATTGAGAAAGGAAATTGATTTTTTCTGTAGAATGCTAAATAGTTCATTAAAATTTATGTATTTCGAAAGCTTGTGAAAAAATACATTTAAATAATGATTCTATGTCAAAATTCTACTATAAATAAAATTCTACACAATTTTAAACAATTTCTTACTTACTTGCGAGACTCATTGTGCAAGTGCTTCCAAGCTTAATAGTTAAATTAAAAATAGTTTAAAATTTTCCGCACTTACGCAAGACAAAATATTTTTTGTATTTAATCTAAAAACTACCTTAAAAAATAAGAAAGTACGAGATTGGGAACGCGGTGTATTAACGTACAATAAACGATAAACATGTCCTTCCATAAGCGCAACCTCAAAATAAACAAATGTTAAAAAAAAAGCAGCATTTTATTTTTGCAATAAGCCCGAAATAATAAAACAGAATCTACAGTTAACAAATGAAACAAAGCCGTTTACCATATACAAAAGTCAGTAATTAAATGAAAAGCCGACGACGAACAATATCGAAAACTTTATTGTACTTAATAATAGTGATATCCAATACAAAACAAAATACACACACACAGACACAAAATAAAAACTGAATGATTAATATTGCAGAGTCAGTTTTATTACAGGATCATGATATAATTATCTTCGACAGTTGTGCGATTTTTTTACTTCTGTGTGATTTGTGCGCTGAACGGATGAAATTCTGACAAAAAGAACCTTTATTATATCATTAATGACTGTACATATTATACGATTTTCAATGTTCGACAAATGCGCGTTCCGCCGTCGAGAGAATCTGGAAATTGTCCGCTCGTTAATTAAAAACTAAATATTACTCACGATCTTTCTGAACATTTCGCATTTAAATAGAAAAAACTACTCCTTATGAATTTTGTACTTCGAAAAATATATAGTTGTAATGACTTTTAAGGCGTATAATCAAAATATAAGTAAGCGAATTTTAATGTAACGCATAAATAACTCTCCAATTACTACTTAGTTCCAAAGTAAAGGAAAATAAACGAACTAGAGGGAAAATCTATTATTATAAATTTCAAGAAATTTTTCTATCAAAACTCTTTTTCGCCGAGCGCGTCCGGATTCTTTCGAGCGAGGACGATTCAGTAACAAAAATAAATAAAACGACATGCGTAATTATTAGTGTAATAATACTTCTCTCGGGGTACTTATATATAATAAACAAAATTCGATCAAATGTATGCGTGCGGTGTAACTTCAAGGTATGTGGGAATTCGACTTTTCGCTGTAATGTACTCGATATCATAACAAAAAAATTACGTGTTTTTCCATTTTAGACGGTATAACGATGAAAAAGGGATGAGAGGAAAGAGAAAGTACGTCTCATCGATCCATTTTTCAAAATCGATTATATATTCGATTTGTAAAGGCAATGCTCGGCTTTTTATCAAGCGTTAGATGTGTATATAATTTTCTGGACAAATCAAAATCGTCGTATCTTCGCAAAAATAATTTTCAATGAATTAATGCCCAATGCAATATTAATTGAATATTGCACGAGAGCAGCAATTTTAAGATAATCATTTTTGCACGATAGGACAAACATTTCCAACAGATGAAAAATAAGTAAGAAAAGTTTTCGGGAATACCAAAATTATTTGCGTGATCTTTAGCGAACGAAAAAAAAAGTCGCGCTTGACAAGATAAGCCGAGTGTCGCTAAACTTGATTTATTCAAAAAGGAAAATCTTATATAGAAGCGTAAATAAAAAAAAAAAGATTTCATAAGTGTCGTATTATTTAGAAGAAAAAAGATAAAGACGCGATTTAGACAAGAAAACTTTTTTAAATAGTCTCTAATATTCTGCACGACTTTTTCATAACGTAACGTTCATTCTCTTTATCAAAATCGAGGGAAATCTTTATGACTGCGCGGCAATACACGAATACGCAATAAAGAAAACATGTAAGGAGTAAAATGGCAAATAAAATTTGTCGAGTCTGTCCGTAAAGATAAAAATTTGCTTTTGCGTCTGCGTACAAAGCACTTTTGCGATGTACAGTCAAATCTTCCGTACTGTCGAGTTTCTCGAAAAGATAGAAAATTTAGCGATTATATAAATTTTAAAGGATAAATTTTTGAAATTTCACTTTTCGCAATTCCTTTATACGAAGTATCTTACGAACAATTTTCGAATACGCATGTGTAATCGACTAATTTTAAAATATTACAGATTAAAAGTGAGGGAGAATCGATTGTATGTAAAGAATAAAAAGAAAATTATAGTGTCGAATCAAAATTATCTTTTAGGTATGTAAATATACAAGAAAAAACGCATAAGTTGTAAAGAGCGTCAAATCTACAATTATGGACAAAAAAAAAATGTAAGGGAGGATCACTATCTTAGTATCAAAAATCGTCATTTTTCATCCACTTTCTGGTAATAAAAAATAACAAAATGATGAAAAAAAGAGAGAATACAAAAACGAGAATCGATTGCTTCAAGCTTTTCCAAGACGATCAATTACGTGTGTGTGTAAATACAAAAGAAATAATTGCAAAAGGTGTTGCATTCAGGATTGATTAAATAATAATAAGCGTTTTTTCTTTCGTCGTCCACAAGTACAATTTAACGAGTTATACGTACTGAATCAATCCAACGGCGACACTTTTGCCAGAAAAAAATAAAAAAAAAAAATAAGAAATATGCGAAAGAAAAAGAAAATGCAGCGTTGGACTCGTGATAATTTTAAAATAACAAAAAACTCGATCTTTAACGCTATATTCAAATGTTTCTATGCGAGAACGACGAATGCGTTTTGCGTGTACTACGATGTTTTCTTTGATTGTAACTTTAAAAGTCTTCGAATATATTCTAAGCACTTGATTGTACATAAGTATGTGATAAATATGCATATATATATATGTAAATATAAATCGATTAATCTTTTTAACTTTTAATTATCGAATACCTGTAATTATGTTAAATCAAAAAATAAAGAAATCTTATGAATAAAAGTGAACTTTCAATGTACGAATTTAATTTTATTATTTTCTTGATCCTCTCATGCTTCCTTCTCCAACAAATTTGAAAATTCATATTGTTTGTAAAATATAATCTCCTTATCAAAAATGCTACTTATAAATAATAGTTTTATTTACAGTGCTTTTTAATACATAAAAAATACAAATATCTAGTTAAAATCGCTTTATACCAACAGTTGCATCAAATAATTCTGGATTAACAAAATGCCCAGATTTATCCGCCAAGTAACGATATTTTTTATGTTTTACCCTTATTGGTACATAAGTTTTAGGCTCTGATCTCGATGTATCGCTACTTACCTGGAAAATAAATTTTGTAATTAATGTTATAATAAATTTATTATTTTACAGAATGCTAAATGTTAAATAAAATATAATTACATAATTCACAGGAATATTAAATTTCTTTTCACCTCTGATTGGATGATATGTAACAAAAGTAACTTCTTTACCACCTTGATGTAAAACTATGTACTTTATAGTTCTTGCTGTTATATACCATGTGATAGCCAGTATAGCTGGACCTAAATATATGTATACTATTATTATTATTATAAAGAAGTAATAAAAAATTTTTATATTTCAAAATAATTTTTCTTACTAAAATAATACTCTTTCTTTGAAAGTATTGATATTTAAAAATTATTTTTTAATAATGTTATTAATAAAAATATTAAAAATAAAATTATTAAACATAAAATTATTTTTATGATTACTTGGAAAATTAACTTATATTTTATCTTAAAAAGTTTTATTTAGCCAAATAAGAGATTCTTAATAAAACAAGAAATAGATGTTACCTGCTATTACTCCAATAATAATAGCTGTAAGAGGTACCATGTGGGATATTATTCTTGTTGGTAAATCAATTGCTGAATTGAAAAGATCTTTGCATAAAACTAGGTATACATTATCTGCCATAGCTAGACATCCAATAAATGCAAGAACTCCAAATACCATAGCTATTTTGTACATATAAGGCCTTTCATTTCTATATAACATGACATTGTTCGAGATATTGGTATTAACGTTTGCAGGATTTGAGTAAGATCTTTTGAAAATTTGAAAAACATTTAGTCGTATAAATGGTTGTGAACCATGATTTTTGCCTCCATAGACATTTTTCCTGCAACTGTAGAAATAAATAATTTCAGTCTACTTAATAATTGTTATAATTACGTAAAATAACTTTCCAATAACCATAATTATTTCAAATTATTTATATTAATTCTAAATACAAAATTTTAAATAATCCAATCTCTTGTTCTTTGCAGATCATCAAGATTAATGTAACATAAATTATTTTATTCAAATTTTACAAAACTTAATAAACATCTAAAAATATGGGTTTTAATTAACTGTACATTATTGATATTACATTAAGTTAACTATTAAAAAAAGTAACTAAGAGGAAGTCTAACCTCATACCTCAATGAATTTGATGTAAACGTCATCCAGTTACCGAAACTTTGGCAACCTGGTGTAGACTGATAAAGCCTTGTTTGTGACAAGTTTTTTGAAATGCATTGTTTAAACAATGTAGGAAATATTGAGTTTCCGCAATTCGAACACGCAGCAGAATATAACCTCGAAACAGCGATCGCGGCTCCCAACATTACGGTTGGCTGCAAATACGAAAATAAATGATAAAATGAATCCTTATACTTAATGCTATAAGTTTAATGATTTAAAATACTTACATTTTATTGAAAAATTAAATAAAATTTCGCAAATATGAGCACTGTGCTCTTCTCAGCTGTTTTTCCAGACTATACATCAGCCGGTGATTTAAATTTTTACAGCTCCATCTACCAAGAGCTTTTTCAAGTTTCTTGAAAATTCTGTTTTATCATTTTTTAAAAGTTATTTTATAAAAATATAATTAAGTTAAGTGTAAATAATTGATTCAATAATTGTTTGATTTATCTATACTTAAGCTGCTTAAATTATCAATCAATTTAGTTAATTTATGTGATAAACGATTAATTGACAATATTTTCTTAAAACATTATAAAGAAAATGTTATTCTTTAATATTAAAATATCTCAAAATTATAATATAATCTTATTAAACTACAAAATTACGTGACAAAACGTAACTCTACTGCGTCAGTCCTCGTTTATATCATCAGCCGTGCATATATATTTTCGAAATCCGATCCTCCGCTATCTCGCGCTGCTGAGCTCAATCAACAAGAACGAAAACCAGCGCGCAAACAGAGCATACCTATCCGATAACTCACACACACAGCAGCACATCGCTCAAATATGTTTCTCTCTAAATGCAATATGACAAAACTCGCAGAAACTCATCGCTTACCCTCGCGTCAACAGCGCAGCAGCGAAGCGCGAAGGCCGAGCGAAAGAGAGAGATATAGACAAAAGGTAAACACACGAGCGCGCCTCGAACGCCACATCCTAAATGCCCATCAGGACTCGAACGCGCGGCGCTCGGGTGAAACGCGGTCAAGGCGCGAATCGAATCGATATATAATATTACAGCCGAGCTCGCAGCTTTTTCTCGGCGCCGTTTTTTTCTTTTTTCCTACAAAACTGTCAGCGCTCCTTTACTTTTTGCCGAATAAAGAGAGACAATGCAGATAGGCTGGCTAATGGAAATTACTGTAATGATGATGAGTTCGCGGCGGCGCAGGTGCATGCTGTGCTAGGATAGCGGATTCGGGATTTTCCGACGCTTTTGGATAATATATATGTTTCTTTTTTTTTCCTTAAGAAATCTTCGGATTTAATCGCGGCTTTTCTGCCTGTGCATTAGGCGCTAATGGTTAGGATTTGCGTTTTACGACTGCAATGAGGTGTCGCCGGTTTAAAAGGAGCGAGATAATAGGCGATAAAGCAAAGCCGGCCGATCGTGCCGTGTAGAGCGTTTGCACGAGTGATTAACGCGACGGTGGATGAAAAGTTGTTTGTGAAAGATTAGGGATTTGCTCGTTGGAGAATTTCTGAAATCGATCGAATTTTCTATTATTATGAATTGTTAAATTGTGATGAGTTAATACTATTATGTATGAGTATATTAATATATGAGCAATAATACTATTATATTGATACTCAATAAACTTTTAGTAAATTTTTAATTTCAAAAAGCTTTTTAACTCAAATTTTTATTTTATTAGATTCTGTTTGATGCATACTTGATTATTTAGGGATCTAAAAAGGTTTATATAAACATAAAATAGTATTCCTTAGCGAGTACATGACGTCCACTCCGAACAAACAAATACGAATCTTTCTAATACTTTACGAAACATCGCAAAAAAGCCACGGCATACTCAATTTTTCTGTAAACAGATAACTATTCAAAAGCCATTACGTAAAAGTTTACGTACCTTTATAAAACCCAAAGATTTACTGTTTTTTTACGCTTATTAATATTTTTTTATACTCGAAAAAACCGCACACATGTTTACATCAACATTTCCTATCTAGGAAGGACTAAGCGCTCAACTCTAGGCCTTGACACTCAAACGCACCTGCTAATTAACTTAAAAGCAGGAAAAAAAGAAGGCGCCGCGAGAGAGGAGAGAGAAAAGATTGGAAATTACGAGTGAAGGATGCCAATGACGCGCGTATACAGGCGGATGGTTAGTACTGCTGATTTCCGCGAAAAAATATTCCACCCCATCGGAGCAGAGAGCCGGAGAAAGCTCAAAAGAAATCGATCAAAGTCGAGAGGAGCGAGCCTGATGTCTTACCAGTCACGTACCGCATTTACTTTCGTATGTTTAGCATAGAGCACATAGCTGTAGGTTGGTTTTTTTTTATATACGGATTTGTGGGTGTCAGAAGGGTGGAATTTTTTTTTTTTTTTTAAAGGTCTTTTTTGTATTTGAGACGGAAATTTATGGGCTTTAATTTGTTAAAGGCGAACTGGACCCTTAAGGTTTTAATATGTATTTATTCTGGTACTCTAATTTATTGTTTTGAGTTTACAGTTATCACAAATCTTGGTGATTCTGAAATTTATGGTATATTCTAAAGATTCATTAAGGCTAATTACTTTGTTCGGTGCATAATTCAAATTATACACAGATTTTTACGCGAGTTAGTGTGTATATAAAAATTGTTATCAGTCTTTAAATAATGTTATCGCTGATGTGTTTGATTTTTTTCATCCAGACAGTTCTCGAATTGATATCTAAATTTTGTATTCTCTTATACTTTTTGATATTTTATCTATTTTCCCCTTTCAATATAATAAAATATCTGTATAATTTATAATCCTCGCTTACTTCTTTCACAAACGTTAAATCACTAGCTTTGTTTTCATTTCTCAAAGATTGACAACATTGACAACATTCATTTTAGTGGTCATAAAGCTTATTATCGTTGCGTCTATTTGTGCCACGATTTTCCTTCTTCATCGTACACATCTATCTTTTTTTTAAAGACGTTCCAGCTAGTTCCATTCTTAAATTCCCTCGAAACAATTGCCATAATTAAATTACACAAACTCAAACGCAATCCCGTAGACATTATGTCATAATGTCAGGCTAACATATCCAGCGAAACGTTAATTCCCCGAACCCATAAAACGAGCGATTTCTTTTCTTACGCATTCTAACGTCAAATGCGATACGCGCCGCTTTGTTTACCAAAAGTGTGTTTATCGATTCGCTTAAGCCGTCGCGTGAGTTTGGCATTAAAATTTCTTGCGCTCGTATCAACCGACGGCTGCTTTAAATACATTATCATAATCGATTTTTTGAAAATTCTCACTCCACATGTAATTCATAATTGTTCGATATTATCGCGGCGGCGCCTTTTCATTGACGAAATTTCTTTTTACAACAGACCTTGTCGCTAGGGAGACGCTTTTGTAGGTTAAGAGGCACTAGACAGTAGTTCAAATTATCTCGTCTTGTATCGCGCTGCTTCTAATAGGTACCATTGTTTTCATAGACTTAATAGCCTCGAATTTTGAATGTGGCTTCTTCTCGACAGAAAAATTTCGCTTACAAAGTAGGTAAAGGATAATTGAGAATCTGTAGTACCTTGGACGAAGTGTGTTTCAGTGCTCACCAGTTAACCTACCCATTCTATCAACGTCTAATAATAATATTATAAAACAACGAAATTTTTTCTTCATTACTCGTTACTTATATAAAAAACATTAATTCAACAGCGCACCTAAATTCCACCAATATCCTTCCTCACACCACCTCCAATCAACCAAACTCAAATCGTTCATACGATCAGCCCAAACCCAGCCAGTCACCGCGGAATCCAACTTTTATTTTCGATTCGTACGACCGTTTTCTCAAATTCACATCACGACACCTTACGCGCACCTGGTTGCGTGACAGAATTTGTAACAGAGCACTTAAATCTCTGGTAGAGCCTCCGAGCGCGCCTCTAGACACCACATACAACTCGATTATAAAATGTTTTCGACTCTTCCAATTTTCAACCACTCCTTCTTATTGCTATTTTCAAGCACCAAGCGGCGAGTTTGGCGTGAGAAGAAGCAGAGCGCGAGCGAGTCGTTCGATTTTCCTTACATAAATACCACGCGGCTATCTATCGCCTTTTCATTAGAAGCACTTCGGTCTAATCGGTTCGTAAAATCAAGCGACTATTTATATCGGCCGTTATGCAAGCGAAAATTAATATAGACACCTTCGCTCGCTAAGTACTCCTCGGGCACATCTGCGCGAGCTTAAATATTCCAAATGCACGTGGGATACTTAGCGCGGTTATTTATAGGCCCTAGGGTCAACAGACAGGCGCGTTACGCCTTATATGTACATATAGTACGTATAAATATATAGATATATATGGCTGATGTGTGCGGTATTTGAATGTATGGACGAAGGCGCGTTTAAAACCGCGCTGATATATATATGCTGCACGGAAAAAAGTCGCGACTCCCACGCGTGCAGCCAGCCGTGTGGTCAATGCGTCTCTTTGAGGCGTTTTGTAAAGTCGGCGAGAATGAGAAAAAAAAGAGAGGTGAGCACGAAGGCGAGCACAAATAAAACCTTGTTAAAATTTCAGAATGTAAATGCGCGCTTGTTTTGTGTGTATATCGAGTGTCCCCGAGGCCCGGCTCGCTGTCTATGTTTAAAGAGCGCCGAGTGAGGTGGGTCGGTTGACATTGAAATTTAAAGTTTTGGGTTGATTGTTGATTGCGATGATGATTTTTGGTTTTTCTTTCTTAATGATTGAAGTAATGCAATGGCGTTGTGGGAATGTTTCAGGAATGTTTTAAAAATAGAATTATCGGCGGAGAAGTTAATAGTTTCCACCTAGATTTTTTACCTCAGAGAGGTATTAACATGACAAAGGAACGAGAAAACTATTAGTCAGGTGTAAGAATTCTTAAATTATTTCAAATACTGTTTTTATGCCGTAGCTTTAGCGAGATCTTACACCTGTTATAAAAGATCCTCTTTAAGCCAGTGAAAGTGGCGATTTATTTATGCGCGTAAGTAGATAAAGGCAATACCTTGTCAGACGTCCAATAGCGTGAACTTTGCGAATAATTCAACATCATCGCATTTTATTTACCGCTAGCAACAAACAATCATGATTTTAAAACGGAACTGAAAAAAATAACAATTAACGGAAACCAATTTGCATTCACAATGACAAGGACAAATATTTTTTTCTATCAATCAGGTCACCCAATCGCGCGCGTATCTACAAAAACGAACAGACCACCGCTCATGTACTTATACGTGATCCGTAACATGCCGTTATAATACCTTCAAGTGGCTATCTGATTAGTAGATTTTGGCCACAATAGAATAATGCCTGATTTATTGCATAAGTATGTGTATATACAGATACAAACAAGGTACTTATAAAGCAATTTCACAGCCCGGCCGTTTAATAGCTTCTAAATGAACGGAAAAAGTGCGCCGTCCCGAAGCCTTATAGAAAAAGTCTCTCAGGTATATACATCGGCACGTGAACGAATTTTTTTCTCTAAATTTTTCCTCCGCACAAGACAATGAGGCGGCCGGCCGATGGGCCCGGGAGCAGGAAACAATGATGTATTAATTCAAAAATTGTTCTAGCGTGTCCCATTATTACGCGGCGCGTGACGTACGCGCTCCGCGGACCGCTCGAATTTTTTTTTTTCCTTGGCTGATTTGAATAAGAGCTCGAGCGTCGGGGATCGGCCCCGCGCGGCACGTAAATTACATGCGGAAGATCTCGTAATAACGCTGGCTTCGTGCGCATTTGCATAAATACGAATTTCGGCGCTATTCCGAGCGTATTTTCTTTTATTTGCTTCTTTGCTTCTCTCGTGAGGTGGGACAAAAAAAATATCTGCGATTCCTTCGGGAGCAGACGTTTTGTCGTCTAACGTGGGTATACGTATTATTTCGTTCTCGAATGTTCTTTCTGCAGGTTGATGGTAATCTGCTGGAGTAATGCTTTCGAGAGGACAGGCGAGTGAACTTTGGGTTTTTCAGACGACTCGAAAATCTTGAATTGTCATTTTTACTATGTAAATCTGAAGTGGAAAACTATGTAGATGACATTGTTATGTTTACGTTGTTGATTTTCACTTTTTCAGATTTAAACAATAATTATTCATAAAATTATTCCGTATTAAGTAGTTTTCTTTTCGCGTAACACGAAAAACCAGAGTTTATAAAAAGGAACGGAATCGACTCTCGTATGCCGATACGAAAGCTGAAAAAATACAATTAAAGTTCGCGAATTTGCATAATATGCAAATGCAGGTATATTTGCGGGACGGACCGTTTCTACTTCCATTCGAGTGTGTATATAGATATCGTTAACTTTCACTGAATTGTTTTTTTTTTTCAATCCTTTTTTTCGCACTCTACGAAAATAGATACGTAGCTGTATACTCTCGCCGTCGTTCTGAAAGTAGCAGAAACGCTCTCTTTTGCTTCCGCGTTATACATATGGGGTTTTACAGTTATATGCTCTTAGGCCGCTCTTGGTTATATCCTCGTTAGCGATCCGTGAATTAGTTAGCTAGAATATTTATTTAACGCTATGTAATAAGCAGTCAAGTTCGAATGAAAAACTGTATTCGAATATCTGAATTTAGAAATCGCGGGCTATTGAAGATTGGAAAAATGGAAGAGGTTTTTAAAAATGCAGCACGCAGCCTTTTACGTCTTGTTAAAAAAATCAGGACCCCGTGCAAAATTCACAGGGGGCCGTCCGTGCGAAAGAGGTCATGATTTATTAAATTTCTTTGAATAGTAATGCCGCACGTCGGCCGGTTGAACATCCTGAAGCTATTATCTCCCATCTTGGACATCCTTCCTGCCCTCCCAATCGAATGAAGATATTAACGTCAATCTTCGTGCGGGCCTCCTATCCCTTTCTCTTGAACAGCGCTCGCAAAAACACTTTCAAAACCGTTCCAAACTGACGTTTTACCCTTTGCTAACGTTTCTAAACAAAATAAAATCAAATTAAACTTCGTGTAGCTATATTCTAACCAGCGACGTAAGAAAAACTCGCTTCTTCATTCCGAGGACAGGTGCACCTGCGCTGACGCTAACTGACCGTCATCGAACGCTAAAGTTAAAGAGCTCCTCGGCAGTCAGCTCTTTCCGTGACTAAAAGAAAACAAGAGACTCGCGCATCCACTCATTATATCCACCCACCGCGTTATATATATAGGTGTGTAGCTACACGCGACAGACAAAGACGGCGCTGTTTCGAACAGAGAGACAAAGAACCGCAGACACAGGCTATATATGCCTCCTCTCTCTCTTCCTTTTCATCATATTCGGCGCGCGCCGACGTCCGCTCTTCCGCTGCAACCTCTCTCTTTTGTGCAACAACAATATTGTACTTAACGCACAGCGAAGAAAACACACGCAGCGTCTTTCAAGAAGACTTATACCTACACCAGCGCACAGCTGCGTATATTTATACACTCTCGCGGACTGCTGTATGAATCAGCGCTGGGCCCGTTACTCTCTGCAGCTTTTTCCAGTTGCGGCGGCGCGCGGATGTAGTTGCCACAGTAATAACAAAGCCGCGCCGCCGCCTCGACGTCCCCGCAGTGCGGAGCTAGCTGCTCTCTCGGGTATATAGCGCGCGATAAGGAAAATGCCGCGCTCGCTGCTTTTCCGCTGCTGCACTGGGCCTATCTTGCTCGCTTAATCTCCCGTGCGTCCGCGCACGTATATATACGCCGCAGCAATACTCGGGCGCACTTGCGGCTTTGAGAAGAAAGAAAAGAGCGCATTGCGCGTGTACGGATTCGTATATGTATGTGTATACGCGCGGATGTGTGGGTATATATGCTCGCGTTGACGCGACAAGAGAGAGTTTCGCTCTGCCCCTCTTCCCTCCTCTCCCCCCGCTGCGGAGAGGGTCGTGTGTAAGAGAGCGCGAAAAAAACAAATCGCCGAGAGAGTAAGACTGTATCATATAGGTACTTACAGACACCGCGAGGGAGAGAGAGCGGAAAGAAAGGGGGACTCTCCGGAAAATTCGCGAACTTTTTGACATAGAGGAGAGGAGAGTGCGCCAAGTATTAAGCGCGCACTTGGTAAATACACAAGAGGCACACTGTACGCACCGTGAGAGAGATATACATAGACACACAGCCAGAGAGAGAGAGAGAGAGAGACAGAGGGGAGGGAAGGACAACAGAGAGCGCGCCGCGGTATACTTATATATACACACAGGCGTATAAAGCCAAGGACAAGGATGACGAGGCCAGAGCAGGGCAGCAGGGCGCGACGACGAGCAGATCCTCACCGTGGGCCCCGAGCAGCCAGCAGTGCCTACAAGCCTAGCTCTTGGTGAAAGTGCGCCCACACGAGAGCCGCAGCCGCCGCAGCGACACCAGCAGCTGTACGGCCAGCAGCGGCCACTATACATATAAATCCATCTCTCTCTTTCCTTCGCGCTCGACTCTGTGTATATACACGGCGCGCTCGGGCCTGTCTGCTTGTATACGTTACCGTGCGCAGTCTCTGGCTTTGGTTAGTATGCGTGTGCCAAAGAAGCGAGACGGACGAAGAGTGTGCCTATAGTTTTGCGAGCGTAGTGAGAGAGAGAGAGAGACTGCGTTGTCGCCGAGGAGCCTCGGCCGCTGCTGCAGCTGCTGCTTCCTCTTCTTCGTCTTCCACAAGAGAGCCCCGCAGCTAACCCAGCTGCAGAGCTTTCCTTCCGACTTTATTACGACTCGCGAGTGCAGTAGCTGAGCCGTCCCGAGAGCCTCTGTATATACGGAGAAGCGCGACGTAGGCTCGTGATATTATATACGTCGTCGTGTGTATATCGGGGACCGAGAGAGAGAGAGAGCAAGCACGGCGTTATTCTCGAGTGGCTCTCTCGCTGTGCTGGATATGTGTGTGCGCGAGAGTGAGTGACCTTCCTCGGTCGGCCCGGGAGAGAAACGGCCTCGCCTTTTTCGAAAAACAAGCGCCGAGCCAGCTCTCGGCTTTCTGCTGCTTTTTTTTATCCACTCTGTCTTCTGGCTGGCAAGCTGGACAGAGAATCCTGGACTTCCTGGGTAGAGAGCTTCCGTTGGGCTGCTACCTGTTGTTGGCTTCGACTGCTGGCACCGAGAGAGAAGTTCTGTTCTTTTGGAGGATCGGCGGAGAGCAGCTGGACCAACGCTGGAATTAAGCACTGCTGATTGGTTTCATGGTTTATTATTGCGAGGAGCAAGCTGGGCTTCCACTGGAGCAGCCGCCGCGAGCTAGCCAAGCTGCAGGGAACACTGGAGCAGAGTTCTTCGACATTTTGTAAAAGTAAGTATTTTTTTATATGTTTGGTGTATGGTGCATAGAATTTGTTGCGAGAAGTAATAATGCCAAACGGATTCAATTAGAATGATTAGAAGATTTTAAATTTGTAACGGTACCAGGAATTGATATGTGTTTATTTTGGAAAGAGACTTAAGAATCGGTAAAGTGGTTTGTTTATGAGACTCGTATGAGATTTATAATGTACACAGTACTAAACTGTAAGTTCAAAGTTTGACTTTCTACAGATTTTATGTTACTGAAATTAAATTTGAATATTACATCAATTTAAGCTTTGTGATTGCTTTTACTTGCATGACATCTTTTCAATGTCATTGATGCTATTTTATAAATAATATATGTTTGTAAAAAATGTTACATTAAGTTTCAAAACTTGTAATCTTTTTTTAATTTATCTAAGGAGCAAAAATAATATATTGCACAATAAACTTATTTCTTGTCAACGGTTTTTTTTATGTAATATAGAACTGGAAATAAATACTAAGGCTTTTAAATATCTCTCTAAGAGTAAAAATATATCTACTTTATTTCTGGGAGAAACAGTCATTAAACTTACATTAAGTATATTCATTATGGATATAGTTTTAATTTATTTGTGTAGTTTCGCAATTGAAATACAGTACACTTTTATTAATATTACAAATTTTCTTAGAAGCTGTTCTGAATAAATTAGAACATATGTTAATTTTATATACTTAAATTTATTTTTAAAAAAATAATTAAAAAATTTCTAAGATTTATATACCAAGTTTCTCAAAATTAAATGAGTCATTTACATTTTCTATTTGAAGCCAAACTGATATATTCATAATATGATCACATCTTTATTTACATTTTTTTTACCCTGTGTCAGAGCTATGTATTTGTCATATATTTGCTGAGGTATTGATGTTATGTTCATTAGCAGTGTTACCTACAACTGCACTATATAAATCCAGTTCATGTTAATCAAATTAATTTACTTAATATATAATATACTGTTGTATAATCTATTAACTAATTCTGTAATAGGGCTACTATTTTTAGATAATTATTAAATTATAGTTTCTTGTATTGAAAATAATATTAATTATTGTATTTTTTAATCTTTCTACAATTTTTTTATTGTATTTCTTAGATCTGTGTAAATGATATATTATATTACATACTTCAATATAATGATATTTCTTGATATTTAAAACCCTTTTCTAGAATATATCCTTGCTTATTTCATAAACAAATATCAGTAGTTAAAACAAAATTTTTAAATTTATATATTTCATACTTTTAATATTTTTATTTTTACACTTTATTATTTTTTTTTTTTTTTTTTTTTTTTTTTTTTAACTTTAATTTTAAATTTTTA